>VJOZ01032829.1:0-10531 GCA_009801055.1 Stichopus horrens
CGTTGTAGTGTGAACCCCCCTTTATATACCGGTATTAAGTGCAATCAAGCAGAGAATAAGCATGTAATATATTTTAAAAGGACAGCATGGTCATAGTACGATATGGCAATGTAGACTCAGAAAATGGTAACTTTGTAGCACATATAGCTGACTTTTGTGGTGGTTCAATAAAATGATAACATAACTTCACCGTAACAACATTCCCTCATCAAAGTTACACCTTTGTAGCCACTAATTTCGTTTCGTGGTTATTTTCATGCTTATCTTGGGCTAGGTCCCCTCCCATTGTGGTACCATGTTCCAGGTGGCAGGTCCAGGCAAACTCTCGGTTAGATGTAAGGATCGGTCCCCACTTTGAATTTGGCAAAAACATGAAATTCAGACGCTGAAAAGAATATAACAGGAATAGCCTCTTTGAAGACGAACATCTGTAAAACCATTTCAATGGTTTCACCATACAGTTCATCACGTTGAACAATACTAGTGATGAGGGTTCGGAAAGCTCTCATTGACTACGCCGGGTATTAAAGGGACAGTATACAGGTTTTACAATGACGACGTGTTGCCCATGGAGACACTTCATGGATGGAAAACAAAACAACAGACCCATACACATAACGTAAGGTGATGCACCTGCTTCTAGAGTTGTTTGTTTGTTTTCAGTCCAATATGGTGACGTAACATAGGAATGGCACAGAAGTGCAAAACCTCTAAACGAGCTTTTGAATGAAAAAGCATGATTTTTCACTGCAGATGTTACAACCCATGGCCAACATTTTGTTAATAACTCACGATTTTGCTGTTTTAAGAGAGACGTCTCTAGCCAAGAAAGACTCGGTTGCGTCAAGGCAACAGAGTGCCCTGTTCCAACGGAAAGTTTATACAATAAGTGTTTGTCGTGTTTTAAAATTGAAGTTCTTCTTTAACCTTGACTTTGAATAGATACCACTAAAGAAATGAAGCCCTAGATTTCACATTTAAAATTTATATTATGTTCATTGTAGATTGCTCTTGAAATTTCCTGAAATTAAGGTCACATCGGTTAAGAAATCGCCAAGTTCCTTTGAAGACAGTTACAATTATAAAGAAACATAAGGGATATAAAAAATACTTGTGACTTTGTGACGTCACAGATTTCTCATAAAGTATTGTACTAACTGTGAAAAAGATTTGTCCTTAAAGTGATTGCTTGTGCACGGAAAACCAGAAAGATGAGATTATCTTGATCACAACTTTTAGTTTATTTTTGCAATGTCATGTATAAGCGAGATAGGTTGTGGACGGAATACGTCATTCAGTGAACCGAAATAGCAGTACCCACTTTCCAAAGAAACGAAATCGGCATAAAAACTGATATCACATTTGAAAATCAACGGTTCATGTTGTAAGCGAATACATGATGAACATGTAAATATAAAGGTCTCTGCGGTGTATCGAAAACATACTACTAAAATCGTTACTTCTTGATCGGTATTGTAAAGTATTTAGTAAAGCGAAGCACTGTACTTACAAAATAACCCACAAACTGAGGTCAGTGACTAGCTGTTTTGACCAACTGAATATTCATTACTGTATACTTCCCCCTTTCTTGTTCAAAGAAGCGCACTGTTAAGTTGAAGGAAAACTGGGAATCATTTCGTTCTTGTTCACTTCTTGTGATCATGTTCGAAGAATTTGAAATATATTGCAGACTTTATCGCCTAAAACTTGTTACTTTTCTTTTCTTTTTCGAACATGAAATGCGAATGTGTCTACCTTTTGCATACGCACGCAATCATTTTAACTTCCAAACAGAAAGTGCTACTGAGACAGAGATACGGTTTTCATAAACGAAGAAAGACACTGGACATTTTTCAGTAGCCAATCTCCGTAACATAATTATTGTGTGCACCATTATTGACAAAATGATCAGTCACTGTTGATTTATTTTAAAAGAATGCTCAGCAATTAAAAACAAGTAGTAAAGACTTTGAGGAGATTGAATTAGGTGAACGCATAAGTAAAATGAGTTTTATCAAATAGACAAGTTTCCAACCAACGTTACAAACTGTGTGGTAAACCCTGACAAAAACACACGATTTAAAGTGATAAATAAATACATACGACAACACCCTACTTACCACAAAATACCCCCTTCCACCCCTTCCCTTCCATAAATGAGTATTACCTAGCTGAGAATTCTAATTATACCAACTAATTTGTCACTAGGAATTCAAATTACGATATTAAGGGATAATTACATGTACGCGTGTGAGATGGCGTACTACAAAAATAACATTACCGTTAACTTTAATTGATCAAGAGTTATAGTTTAATGCATAGGGCAAATAGCTATGATCCATTGTTTACCCACAAATTAAGTTCAAAATTATTTTAATTATATGTTGTTCTACCAGGATGGCAGCCTCACGCCACCAACATTTATTATTCTAGGAGATATGATGCTAAATAATACTGTCCATATTCCTGCATGACTATCATGAAATCACATGAACGTTTAGCAGGAATATGATGGGTATTGCTTAACTAACCTCGCGTAATGACCCAGATGAAATGACGGCAAAATACATCATAACCAGGGGGATTGGAGCCACAGTTGAGAAACTGACCAACCAACTCACTGACAATGCCCAGGCAGGAAGAGGGCCATTGTATGAAGGATATGTCCAGTTGATGAAGTTTACGACTACAATAGTCTGAGAATGGTAAAAATAAAAGAGTCACGCATCTTGATACAATAACGGTGATATAACAACACATTGAACTTACACAAGGATAAAAAATTCTGATCATTAGCAAGGATCAACTGCCAGATGTGATAAATCTGTCTACAAACTATCGAGGAATGTTGCCTAATTTCGTACTAACCAGTCGTACCTTTCTAGACTTTTCGTAAAGTATATATTTTCAGATCTTCGAAACATGATATGTGTATTTATGTCTCACCATCAAAATCATCGGAGTTACAATACTCCATTGCAGTATCCACCACCAAAATGTAGGATGATCGACCAATGCATTGCCTATCATACTTCTAATGTCATTCTTAAACCGACGGAAACCGTAAATCCAACATACAGAGACGGTCTCGAGAGAGGCAAAGAGCAGAACACCAATGCCAACGGCTGACTGATCTAAAAGGTTACTCCAATATGGTCCGGCCTGGATATGAAACAGAACAATCCAACCATTTACACTTATATAGGCATCATAATATCAAGACAACTTCACGAGTTGGGCGTTCCCCAATGTCACTTTTATTAATATTTAAATTTTCTCTAAACCTACACTGGAGAAGATTGACTGTTTTAAAAAAACTAAAATTACATACATTTTTCTCTCTTTTTGGTTTAATCCATATCTCAAAAGCATACCATGTGTGCAAGTTGTTAATTGTTAATGAAATATCTATTTCATATTAGTAGTAAAATGCATTATGGAAAATTTGTTATGTCACACANNCAATAGTTGAAGAGATGTCATCTTGATTTACAAAATATTAATAATAAGATCAATCCGCAGATAAAGTTAATTTAATTTGTCAGTGTGATGTCAAATTTAAAGGTTAAATGAATACTCATTGTACTACCAAGCCGGTGTTACATACAACATGTTTTAGCCTCAGTATATTTTCTCTTTGCCACACTTGTCTTTCTTTAACCAGTGATAGCATGAAATTCGAACAATCTCTTTGTGCGGGGTAAAATTTTTGCAGTGAAAAAAAAAGTTATCTTTCATGAAACCTCCTTAACTGCCACTGGAATATTGCTTTAAATACGAAACAACATATCACATAGATGCAAAAAGCTGAAAAATATGTTCCTAATGAAGATTTTGTTTGAAATCGACATTACCGCTTACCCTCGTAGTGCATAGAAGTCCCATTAGAAATACAGCAGCACAGTAGGCAGCTAAAATGTGCACTTTATATTTCTTGTATCTGTTTGGTAGTAAATCTACAATCGCTGTCACAACTGCCTCCACGTCACCGAACTGTAGGACGAAGTGCATTTATTCAATTCAACGCCGGTATATCGAGACCACTCAGTGAAAGTGTACGGTATCTGAATTTATTGTTCCTATGAATATTCTAACTGAGACCTAGTACTTTTACATCTCCAGTATAATGTTATTTATATGATAGTAATCATTGTCTGCATCGCTTATCCGTGTACCCTACCGAAGATGTCATGATCCGGATCAGAACTTTCAATCTGTGAACTTCCATTGTACGTGGATCAAAATTCAGCCTGTATGTGCAACTAAAAGCACTTCATCGTCATGACCGTCCGAAAGAACATTCTGTTATATTAACCTGCAAATCACAATAAGGTATCGTATTTTGACTTCACAAAGACCTCGTATCCTGACGGAGGTTACATCTTCCGGTACCCGACCGACTATGTACAGCGGATACCCTGATCCAAATTTTGTACTAATCGTAATGTATAAAGCTGGTTCTAAGTGCAAGGAGCGATTGTAACGCTATCCCCCTATTTTTCTCCTATTTTTTTTTGGGGGGGGGGGGGGGTAATTTCAATATGATATCAGGACACTTAACAATTAACATCATCAAAACATATACCGTTTGTAAATCTTTGGGTCTTGCCCTTTTCATACAATCAGCCTCATTGTGGACACTCCTAGATACATTTAAGTTTAGCTTTGTTTATGCTTACTTCATAAAAAAGTAATAACAATATTTAAAGTCGATAAAAGACGTTTTATATACTTTGTAATTGTATCAGCAATAAGTTTTTATTATGCATTTTTTTAGCTACTGTCTTTGTTAAAACAACTTAAAGCAACAAGCACCGAAGAATACTGACCGTCGAATCTAAGGCCAAAGTTATCAGCATCAGAAAGAAGAGAGCAGACCAAAGAGATGATCCGGGTAACAGAGTTACAGCTTCCGGGTAAACAATGAAAGCCAACCCGTAGCCTTTAGAGAGTTCATCAAATACAATGAAAAAGAAAAGAATTATACCTATATAGACCTATATACTTCTTCCGATTAGCTCTTTGATATTTATTAATTTTTGCAAACATTATCAGCACTCTGCCCCTTCTAATTTGATTCCCATATATGAGTGTCTTCTGCTTTTGTCTTGCCTTATTTTCAAAACTTTGAAGGGTGATTGCCTTCCTATTGTATGTGATATTGCCATTCAATGCAAATCGAAAAAGAGAAGACGGGAAAGAATGACAATTATCCTCCAGCTATGCCAAAACTCGGGGTCTGACATTAAATGTGACTTGAGTTAAAACGACCAAGAATGAAAATTTAAACATATATCAAGCACAATATGTACATATGTACTGTGCTAACTTCATTCCACCATATATGCTGTATAATGTTCTCAAGGGCATTTAGTGACCTCTCACAAGTAACATCCCGAAAGCTTGTTCATGTCAGGAACTGACGACTAGGGTTGTAGCTGTTTGTGGGGGTCACCGAAGACCAGACCAAGAAATTCCCGTCCAGCATTCGTAATCAGTTTATGTCTTACCGCCAATCACCAACTTCACAAAATGTAGAAAACATGACGGGAGAATCAGTATTTTGGGTGAAAATCAGAAGATTTTGGCGTTACTTTACGAGACAATGCTCAGGACTCTCGGCTATAAACTCCTGTCGGGACGTTGCCCCTGGATACCACAGCTCTCCTGCAAGCCTCTAGAGCCCATCAGAGGTGGCGCTAACATGAATATTTCCCTAGTTACAATCCTGCTGACGACAATATATTATCGTGCAGTTATTTTTAAATTTATTGTTATAAACTGTACACTAACTGTACCTTCTGATACAACCTCGGATACATCCTTGCCGAGTTCGTGTGCCATAAAACCCAGTAAAGAAAATATAACGAAACCTGCAAATACACTGGTAGCCGAGTTAGCCAGGCAAACCCAAATACTGTCTCTGTAGGAAAAAAACACAGTAAAGGTCGTGAACTACAAACTCCAACGTATAATGGAACGTGTAAGATAAATAAATTTGGAATGTGAACTGTCAATATTCCTTGCGAAACGACATTTTTGTTGTTTTCCCGGTCGATGAAATATGTGACAGTTGGTGATCCCTGATGTTGGTCATCAGTCGTAACAAACTGTAGTAGACTATTCTTTTACCTAGACGGTATGAAGTATACCAGGACAAGACCATAAAAAACAACAACAAATTATGTATCAAAATCACATAAAAATATCTGTCGCGTTCTTGTCTTTATCATCAAATTACAGTTTCCCAAGGCAATAAAACAAGTTACATATATTTACGAAGTGTACGTATTGTCATATCATATTTCCGTGCTTAAGATGGAACAGAAAAAAACAACCAGAATTGTTAACAAAAGTCCAAAGAAAGGAACTTACCTGAACGTGTGGTTATGAAACTTGTTGTAAGAGCTGAGAGTGATTACCCCACCCCACGATATACCGAGAGAGTAGAATACTTGACTAGCAGCGTTCAGCCAGGCCTTTGAATGAAACAAATATTTAGGTTACATTTCATTGGAGTAAAACAAAAGGAGACATAAGCAAATCCTTTATCAAACTGAAAAATTCCTATAATATCCTCTTGAGATATAAGCTACTATCTGATGAGAAACAAGATGATTTATTTGGTGAAAGAATCCTCTGAAAGATACATCACATAATTGCATTGAATGCCGTTGATATGATATTGCAAACGTTGTACGTGTATGTGACGTTCCGCTGGCGTAGTGAGATCAAAATCGCAACGTGATAGACGAGAGAAATACAAAGATAAATAATATGACGTTTATAACTTCTAACAATAGTGCAGTACTATTTTTGTAGTCTGAATACCTCTTTCAGTGACTAGTAAGTTGATAATCAACAGGTAAGAACAGAATTTCCCTTAGTGCCGCATGCAAAACGTTTGACAAATATTTTTGTTTTTATTAGAAATTCTCTTTCTTGACGCATCTCTTCAATATGAGATAAAATTTTCATACCTATAGTATAAACATCAAATAAAACGTAAAAACATAAAGCATCACTGCTGTCCAGGACATAATGGTGAAAATGATAAGAGTTACTGAATTTCATTTCCATTTTACGTTATCATGGGATATAAGTCATGATAATCCTCTAAGTGTACCTTTGGTGTCTTGAGAATCTCCCACTTTGGACTTATGAAGAAGTGAATTCCATTTTGATGACCGGGTAGCGTAAGACCAAGAACCAGCAGTACGGTTAGAAAAATGTAAGGAAAGGTCGCTGTGACATACACAACCTGATTAATGAAACGCAAATCATCCGAGGAGTTTTGTTGACAACATCATCCAGTCGAAGCTACTTGATGTCCAACATATCAGAATATTATATTTTTTAATGCAATAACATAATCATCTTCCTTTTTGAACGCAAGATCGTAAAACACAATAAACCTCTTCTAATCTGTAATCTATGCTAGTTGTAATTGCTTGTATCAGCTGTTAAACATGCAGTTCTCGAAAAAGTATTACCTCTAGTAGACAGTACCATTATATGTATTTGATTGTGAAACATCACAACTTAATTCTCACCTCTTCCGTGTACCCTATCACTAACAACTAATTTGATCAATGCTCTATTTTGTGTTCAGGTTCCAGTACCCTTGAAGTATTATGATGAATACTAAAAGGGCCTCTGTTTGTGAACTTAAGTTATAGTAATATTGGGAAGCAAATTACTAAACATTGTTGCATTAAACAGAGGACTCATACGTTCCAAATACAATGATCTTATCTTATTCAAGTTCGTATTGTTACGTCTGGATAAAATATACCATCCAAGAAGAATGTTTTACCTTTCCAGAGGTTTTAATTCCACGGATCAGTGGGAAGAAAATTACAAGCCAAGATAACAACAGACAAACAACAATTCCCCATAGTACTCCCCCGGTATCATCCATTGAAGATGATTCCTGGCGAACTCTTAGGCTGTAAGGGAATGCAAATATTTAGCAGTTGGACATTGTAGAGGGTTGGTCGTGTAACATCGCACGAATGTAATACATGTTTTCTAGTTGTCCCACTGAATTTGCGGAATATCATGTGGTGGGTTCACTCTGCTCCAAGTAAATTATTATAGTAAAGTCGTTACAATAATGATGTGATATAAAGTGGTAAGGTGTGGTTAGATGCAGCACCCTGTGGTTTGGTAAGGTATTATGTGCATAACTCGGTTTGATGTGACACAGTGTGGCGGTATGATGTCTTATAACGTGATATAATTCGTATAATGTGATATGATGTGATATGATGTGACGTTATGTGATACATAGCAGACGACACCGTATTCAAGAGATCAACATCACAGATGATTGCCTAAACAGACCGACAACCAGGCCTCGTACACATTGATTAGATATGCAGTGAAAAATCAAGTCTCTATAGTAGGCCTATGCACTTACGATGGTGCCTACGTCAGGGGGAGAGAGTGGTTTTACCACCGATTTGGGCCAAAATCGGCAATAGATTTTTTTTTCTGTACATCGCTACATCCATACAGTCATCAGTAATTTGTATACACTCGGACTCTTGTGTGCAAAATGATGTACATAGTCAAACAAAATAAAAAAATAAAATGTAAGCAGACCTCCAGTATTCTTCGGAAGGTCGCACTCTTTGACCTGCTAATGGATCAGTGTAGTTGGTTATATCATACTGCCCAGGGACTATCTCTTCAACACCATATTCCTGCATATCTGATGACGTCATAGATGCAAGTGAAATGCAACTGCCATTGCCTACGATGATGGAGGACCGGTTGAGACATTCTTTTAGCAACTCGCTACAGCACTCAGTATTCCAGTCGTTGTGGCAACCTACCCACGGAAGGGTCCTCTGGAAGGACGCGAAGAGGTAGTAGAAACTGTACGCGGTTACCATCATGTAAGGTAGCTTGGCAAAAGTCATAGCAATGAGAATGCCGACACCTATTCCTGAAAACAATCCATAATTTTAAATGGAGTCAGCTCATTTGACAACACTTTTGAAAAAACTTTATTGTAAAGAGGCAATGATGATCCTCTCAAGGACAAAATTAATATGATATCCAATCCCAAAACCTGTAATTTATTTGTCTTACTAATTTGTATATAGAGGTAGCAACGCACATAAGCTTCACCGAGCGTCTCGTTGTTACTTCTCAATCTTTTCCAACCTGTTCACATCTATTTATTTAATTGAATATTCATGTTCAAACTTTGAAGAGATCGAAATAAATGTTGGCTTTCTCTGAGACTATGAAATATCGTGCCATCACAAAACGGCCGAAACTACCTTTAATTATTCACTCACTAATATTCATTTGTATTTGACACACGGGGATCATCTTAGTCTGACCACAGTATGTGAAGCAAACTTGTCAGTTTGGGAAGAAGTTAATGGATTTAATAGAACAATTCAATGGGCCACTTCTATACCACCCAATCAACTCTTCATGAGTTGTGTAGAGCTCTCACGGAGTTGTATGCATTACGACACAACGATGACTGGTTCACTCACCTCGCATACAAGGGACTGAGTTCCAAATTGAAATAACTCCTTGACTTGAGTACTGACCAAAGGACATCTCGAAGAACATCAGAGGTATACCAGCGAAAAGCAGCATGATTAAATAAGGAACCAAAAAGGCACCTATACATGTGGTAAAAGAAATTTAGAACCCATAATCCTCATATGGTACATCCAAGTTTGCCATTATGTACCGATCAAGTGGAACCGAATATGATTCATAGTTCAAAATTTATGGTATTTTCATAGTTCAAGCAATTCAATTAGCCATAACGTGATTTTTACATTACGAAAGCATTCAACTGTTGCGTGTCCATTCTGAAAATTCGTGGCTCTTCTAGAATCTCACAAAATATAGTCATAATTAAGGTTTCCAATCTTTACATGCTGATTTAGTAACTTACCTCCACCGGTATCATAGGCGAGATATGGGAATCTCCAGACATTTCCCAGTCCTACGCAAAAGCCTAACATGGAGAGAGCAAATTCACTTTTTCTGGTCCATGTGGCACGGTCTTGCGTTTGTTGCTCCATATCTACCTTGTTGTGTCCTATACTATGTAACACTTACAAATGACCTCTCTGCAACTGTCTGCTTTCACTGCAGACAGTGAAGTGAAAAAGTTATCGATGGAGAACATTTCAGTCGACGTAGCACCGATTGATGCATGATCGTACTGTAATTTTACAAGTTCGTTTCGCCTTCAAAATTACGACAGTAAAATCTGTAACGCACATTTTGAGGGCCTGACCTTTAGACCTCTTAGAAATGATACATCTCTGCACATAAACCTGACTATATTGAGTACGTTGAGCCGCACTCTAGGAAAGAAATATAGTCATCCGATAGTCGTCTGATAGTGCGAAGATGTCAAAGGATATACAGAGAAGATTTGGGAGAGGAGATTCTTGAAAACAAGAATTTTACCTTCGAGCAATTGAAGGCACTGCATATTAGTTCAACGAAAAGTTGAAAAAGGACAAGACAAATCATTAATAATAGA
>VJOZ01032869.1:0-12901 GCA_009801055.1 Stichopus horrens
TCACAACAGATAGACAGACAGATGGATAGACAGACAGACAGAGATTTTTGTGTATCTGTCTGTCTATTTGTCTGTCTATCTGTCTGTCTATCTGTCTGTCTGTCTATCTATCCATCTATCCATCCATCGATCAGTTCATTCAGTCCCTGAAAACAGATCCTGGTCACTTTCAACTCTCTAGCAAGATACTGAATTAAACGACATAATTATGTTGTTAAGAATAGATTGGTTATAGTTTACGTTCACTTCCTAGTATGATATTTGCAGGATTAATTGATTGGAATATAGATTCATTGGGGAATAACCTGTTAGCATCTGTCCTCCTGGGCGTTATAATTAAGGAAACCTACACAAAATGTACCAAATTATGGAAGATTATAATTTGGAGACAGACATTGAAATGACTCGCGATGGTGTGGATAATTCAGAAAGATTCAACCATGTATGCAAGAGAAAGTAAACCACAGAAATCGTTTGTGGGCAATTATTACTACATGGTGCCAAGTATTATAGTGAGTCTTTGTTGGATCGACTTTACTTAAAATCTTCACCAACTTGATTTTTACCAGTGAAAATTTTCCCCAAATCAAGAGAATGACACAACAAAGTTTGTAAAGGAAGGAAGAGACACCAGACAATGGCCCTGAAATAAGAATGATAATCTTTAGACTTACAATTAAAATCATCCCCAGGCTGCAACAGTGATATTTTTTTTTATGGTGATTGATTGGAAGAATCGGAGAATATACTCAACAAACATATCTATATTCTGTATAATATCTTTACCCGACAACATACATTACGACTGTATGAGCGATTGTTAAATCAGGGAGTTGTCAGAGAGGTCCTGAATCAGCTAATTTAGAGATGGAGTTCTTTTAATCAAACATGCTTGCGTTTCTTTCCAGTCAGTATACTTATAACTCGTCCCACTTCAAAGTATAGTCGCAGAAGTGTTTCTTTTAGAATTATCAACGTTTAAATACGTTTATAGATTTGTTGTAAACCACTGCCATTGTAATCGACCACTATATCGACTTGTTAACTTCAAGGACATATTAATAAGGATACGACATCCTCATAGCTTTCTACCCACGATATATTTCACGAAGTCTAACAGTTTGATCTTACTACAAATAAGAATGTATAGCTCTCATTTACATTGTATTTTTGAATTCATCCACAGATGACGGCTACTGTAGACGTTACGTGAATAGCATTTTGATAAGTCATTTATTCTCTGGGAAAGTAAAGCATTCCAATTAGATATTCTACCATGCCTCTTTCGACTCGAATCTCGAACAATTTGATAATAGATTCGAACTTAATCGAGACTTCGGTGGAGGAGGAAGAGGAAGGGGAGAATGACCAGAACGAAGTGGTTTCAAACGAGGAAGGGAGTGATTCGATTCCCCTCACGCCTACCACCCCGTCCAGTAGACAAACCAGATTAGCTAGGCTGTTCCAGGAGAGGCGGCGTATCGTGGGAAGGACGGTCAGTGAGAGTCAACTGTTAGCCAAACCTATCGCTAATGGAACCGAGAAGAGTAAAGAAGCCGAAGATACACCGGATTTTTATGAACATAGAGCAAAAGGTGAGAAAAATATTTACACACTCCACTTTACACATGCACTATGCATACTGCACGATATTACTTTGTATGCATTTTCCTTTGTTTCCAATATTATTAAAAAACTTCAAATCATTCCTTCATTTATTAGGGGGAAATACGGGGCTTAAAATGTGCTAACATTTCACATAAAGCAAGCAGCTTCAATTAGTCATTGTTAAAATATTCGTCTCACTAATAAACATCAGCAACAGTACATCTCCTCAAAATGTTACGCAATAGGATGAGGAAAGAAAGATGTATAAATGATTTTTTTTTTAAACTTTGGAGTGATGAAAGAAAAAAACTATTCTTGAGCAAAATAACTTCCGTCCACGAAAACTTTATTTCCTTGTAAAGGAGGCGCGCCTTGTTTTGAACAATCTATCATTCTGTGGCCATGAATATTTGTGCTAAAACTATGACTTTTCTGTGAAACAAACTCATTATTTCCCTTTAATTATGTGTTGGTTTATATATTGTTTGGCAGAAGAACACGCCGATGTGCTCACCTTGATATGCTTATCAATGTATGAGTCATGTATGTTAATGTTTAAAATAAGCTCACTTTATTTCACTTTCTTACATTGGTTGCGTAGTTTAAACTCTCTTTGTTGATGTCGGTGCCTATTTATGTTCCCATTCACATCTCAAGTACACCTTAATATCGTGTCCTTTAATGTGTCGAACTTCACGAGTTGATGTGTTGTCCCATACACGATATTAATGAATTATATGTTTTTGTAATGTATCTCTCATGCCTTTTCTTGCATATTCATGCAACTATTTGCGTCTCTGTATTAAACCAATAGGTAACCTTACCTATTTGAACTATTGTTTGTTTTTGCCTGCAATTTGCATATGCATTGAATATAGGATGCCTAAGTTTAAGGCTAATAACCTTACCGTCACTGGCATAATTGATATTTAATCCATACATTTATTAATTGCCGATTCATCGTGATCACACATACAACAAAATGTATCACATGTTTTTTTTACACAGTATACACAACACAAGCAGTAAAGAAAACCCCTTTTTGTGTATAACACTGTATTGTGCATAGAGAACTCTTGGAAACTTTATGATGGGGACACGCATCCAAAATTATCCCGAAGAATTTTATATGCTTCAAATAGAGTGTTGCGAAACAGCGCGAGGGACATTTTACAAATTACAAATGAAAAGAACGCAGACAAACAAAAATGTTATCATTCCAAAGGTACGAAATACTGGCAATGTGTTTATTGAAGCACGTTTAGTTTTGTTATCGATCTATCGATCTATATCAATGATATCGATTTGCGACATCTGAACTCTCGGTGTTATACTAGAACCTTGTCAAATAAGTCAAAAGTATAGGTTTTTAAATATACAAAGACTTTGCAGAACGCTTCGAGAAATTCCCCTTAAGTCTGATAATTTGGCGGTGTGTCACGTCAGGTAATCCTTATTCATAACATATACATTCATGTCTTTTTTCTCNNGGGGGGGGGGTATCAGAGCATAGGTTATTCTCAGTCCTCTTTTAAGTCATCGCAGCGATAAGACAGCGGATTTTGAACATAGACAGTGTGCACTGAGACGTTAAACTTCTGCTTTTTCGTGAGCCTAAAAATTTCACATATGTGTCTGGACGACTGCTGAGATTAACGCTCTTTATCGTGCTGGTCTGCGTGTACTGTCGATACACAGGCATAACTTCGTATCATATAGCTTGTCCTTCATCTCTTACCAGCATAAATATGCTTAGTTGGCAATATCATGCATTCGTAATTTTAGCACGCGTATTTATTTATTTCATATGAAATGTCAAGTTCAATGGCACGTTTATATCATGTTTTTTAGATACGTTCAAGATCAATTTAACGCTTCGTAGATTTCCCCTTGAGAGAGATCCACGTACAGTGATGAAAACCGTCAAAAGTAAGGACGGGTTATGTCCGGCATGATAACAACTGATTAGGTTTCTTTATCTGCAAATCAATCTTTGTAGATGAAATTGTGTTTTGATCAAACAAAACAGCGGTATCGACAAAGCCATGAATTTTACAGAAATTACCAGAGTAGTTACGGAGCAGCTAAAAAGGTTTTTTCGAAGAAGTCACCTCACTTGCCTTGATGGCCAGGTTTCCATTGAACAACAACTGTAACTAATGCCGTGTCATGCGCGCCTATCAACAACACGCCTTCTGCGCATGTGTAGTCACGGCCAGTGTGCCAAACTGACCACAAGGACGTGAAATAATCTTTATATGTTGTTACATGTTCATCGTTAAAAGTAATATTACATGGATATCCATGTCATTGACAGTGTTGAATGATTAAAACCGGATATGTCAATTCCTATGGCTGCAACATAGTTCAAAATTAGCACACACTGATTGAGGCACACGTCATTGCATCGAGCTGCGATATCGGTATACTTCACACAGATCATGTCACACAAGATGACGTCATATTTAAACAGGCCAGTAGTCAAGGGGGCAACTGGGGGAGACCCATTACAAAATTCTTCACCCCCTTAGAATTGAAAAAAAAAATTATGAACATTATGTTACATGTGCGCGTGCGTCCGGCCCCTGTTTCTGTTTTGGTAACATAGGAAATTGATTTCATAGGAAAGTGATCTCACCGGCCTGTATCTAAATCTATAGTAAGTCTTAATTCTTTTCTAGATAGCATTTTTGGTGTACTTAAACAGGAATATTAAGAAAGCTATTCCGGGTCAGTACCTTTTGTTTTACGGTAATTTTGCTACAAGCATGGTATTCGTAAACACATAAACCTATATTAGTATATGATATCAAGGAAAACATTTGACAACGAAAATTAATTATTGTTTCTAAAAAATGTTAGTGCACAAAAGTAGAATAAAAAATAAAACCGAAATCTGATCATCTGACTCATCTTGTCCTCTCTTGCTTTCCTTAAAACATTTTCCCAAAGCCATAGATTAATAATTTAAACAATTGTGATCCTCTTGATGCCTTGGACGTAATCGTGCGTTGGCAATACGATAGTGATCTGTACTTCTTTGATTGGACTTGTTTTCTATTGGAACTCAACCTAAAAGATTCGTGCAGGGAGATATTTCTGTACTGCACTTATTGTTTTATTTATTTATTTAGCCAAACTGGTATCGGTTCGTAGAATCATCCGGCAAAGTGCATCTGAAATTGAACGACCTTATTGATAACTCTGCCGATGTGGGACGAGAGATCACTTCTGCTCGGAGATGTTTCTGAATCTCATTACAGACTTTGAAGTAAATGAGGAAAAGGAAAACAGNNAAAAAAAAAAAAAAAAACCTCTTCCTCTTAAAGTAAAGACGATCAGACATCGGTTTCATTTATTTTATTTCCGTGAACAAGGACATAGAAACCGAGACTGATTGAAACATCACCGTGCATGCCTTCATAAATATTTATCTATTCAATGTATAGCCGACCGCCAATTTGACGTTGCAATAACAGTATTTTATCAGTGTCTTCCATATATTGTTGCAACATGCGTATCAATGACTCTGACGAGACAGTGATGTGAAAACTCAAACATTTACACAGAATTTCAGGGAAATGTCGAACGGAAACGAATGCGAATGTACGGTATACCATGCAAACATATATGATGAGGTTTGCGATTTTTCCATGACCACAATCTTTAAGAATAAAACTGTTTTCTTGTTATCCTCGTCCTATAGAAACAATAAGAAAAAGTCTATCCTATCGATTGTCACCATGGTGTTATAATAAAGGTGCTGGGAAGTGAATAAACGAAAAGGGGTAAAGGATTATCTCTGATGTGTACAAAGTTTTAAACTTAATGGGAAGGACAAGAAATTATGAGATACTCCATCAAAGTTTGAATAGTTTATACAAATATAATCGATACAAATTTCCTCATCACGCGTACAAAAGGAATAACATCCTTATTTTATCTTATGGTATACCGGTGATTTCCAGTGCAGTTCAACATGTTCGGAACCAGTGTGTACATAACAAATTGTCTAGGTGTATTTATATCACTAAGTTGACACAATGTAGTTGAAAGTGGGTGACTTCATTTGTTTCGCGCAAATGGTCTTTACACCTGCTTTATATATATATAACGTTAATTTTGAATCTTTTCCTGCGGTCGAGGGGTCAGCCTCTGTCCCACATCCCAGTCAGGCCGTGAGAGAGTTCAACTGAGTAAAAACAAAAAAACAAAAAAAAATGATATCTAGCCTACTACAAAGGGACGGGGGGATAATCCACTACAAATGACTTAATCAAGATTGTAACAACATTCATTTTAAACTAGATTAACTTTTCAACCTTCCGCTGGCAGCACATAGCCTAATAGTGCAGTGTGCCAGCTAGCAATATAATTTTGAGACAAGTGAGGGGGGGGGNNAAGTGAGGGGGGGTACGGGGCAACACAAACAATTAAACATGGTTTCTTTCTGTGATAATAGTTACAATAGTCCTGCTTTTGACGGCATGTAGGCTCTTCTACCTTTATTTTGAAAGTGCATGCATTCATACCACTATCACTATCTTTGCTTTTGACACTCCTCACACTGCACCGTGTTGATGTTGCACCGTTTATGCAAGGGTCGTGACCTGGATGTTTCGCTCCGAGTTTGTGGTGTCGAAATCACTCACCAGAAACGTATAAAGTGGTTTACCCTTTCGTATATGCGGAAAATATTTCTTCACCTCGTTTCGGTCAAGTATTTGAAAATGAGCCCCCCGGGTAATTGGTGAACTTTTGAAAACGTTTTTCAGATATCGCCGTCGTATCTCTCACTCTTTGGTTGAAGGATATTGATCTTAGTGAAAGTGATGTGATTTCGTGAAAATTAGGAATGGGATTCACAGTATTTTATGATGACTATGGACATTTATTCAGGGCGTGTCATTCTTTTAAACTTTCACCACCCTCCAGCTAAAAATCTCGACAGATCATGGTGCACGTATTTACGAGTGCCACTTCAGAAGCCATGCAACTCGTCACCCTAGTACACGCACGCCACCTATTACACGCAAACTACATTGGACTATAGGACTTTCGAGACATGTATACTTGAGCTTCTCAAAGGTGACCAGTTATCGGAAACTCAATTGGGATGTTGATAAGTTACATGTTACCTTATTTCCATCATAACGTTTCCGACTCCGTTAGCTGTCCAAGCATCCACCCTCCTCAGACTAAATTTTATTACAACTCGGGTGTCACCTGCCTAGATTATGAATGTAAGTCACGTTACACCCGGTAGCGTAAAAAGTGCAAGGATTCGGGAGAAAACTGTCGAGAAAAGATATCGAATTCGGTGATTATTTCGATCTGAACGTCACAAAGGTTTGCAAAAATTTGAATAATTTAAAAGTGCACTCTTGTCAGTATTTTGACAATGGGTGGGATGTATAGCGAAGAAAACACCGGTCACTGCAGGTTATTAATATGAGAATTTCATGTTGTTATGCCTTGTCATACCAGAAATGTTAAACTTACATTTCTGACCTTGGTATGTCAATGATTATTGTTACTTCTTGGTCACATTTGTCTTTTTTCGGTTCTAACTTAGTATTACAGTTTGGAGGAGGGAGTGATGTGAGATGTGGCAAGGTGTTCGTGAATTGCATTTGAAAGGTTCCAAAAAGGTCCTGATTTAGTCAGAAGATATGTTGACGCGATTCCATTTACGAAAAAATAGGACCTATCAGGTCATCTTAGCGTATTAAACCAACACGAAATAAGCAATACACAGTAATAGTAAACTATAGAAATCTGCGGTTCCGGTTTTGAAGAGGGCGTTCTTCTAATCCGCGAGATTAGTGTGATCACGTGACAGTAGAGGTGCATAATATATAGAAAGAATAGTATGATCACGTGGCTGTAAAGGTGCAGACTAGGTAAGCGATTTAATCGGCGCCTTGCTCGTCTAATCATCCCATATGTTGTGTTTACCCACTCTCGAGATTTACGGTTTACCCCGGTCACACCGGCCACTGCCTCATCCTGTACCTCTCTTGTCTAGCATGTACTGTATATCTCATCAGTGACACCGGTTTGCTACTATTCTAGTCGTCTGCAGACTTTGTTGACAGAAATATTACCATTTAGTTAATAGATGCAGTTATCGGGTGGAACAATGGATAGTGAACTCTATTATAACAAAAAGTGTGGAAAAGACAGTCACTATTGACCATCAGTGCTAAAAACTTCTCGCATTACCATAACCTCATTCTTACAAATGATTGATTAAGAAATATATTATTTTTACGGTTTTTAGAGCAGCTGCAGACCATTCCATTTGAAAGTAAATCCCTTACTCCTAAATATTTTTTTCGTGTCTACAGTATTTTGGCAAGTGGTTTCGTCCACTTAGAATATACTCATGCGACGCTCATTTCTCGCCGAGATCAGCGACTTGCTTACGTATAGTAAACGCGTTGTAGAGCGATTCTCAGAAATGTCATTGGCGCTTTTTGCACGGTAGTCACATAAACTGGGTGGAGCTCAAATGTAACTGTTATCTTTAACATTGATATTATGTGACGTAACAATTGAAGCAATAATTGTTGTGACGAACAAAAAAAAATAAAACCTTCTGAACCACATAAATACACATTCATACTACCAAATGGATACAAAACAAATTTAAAAAGAAAAGTCAAATAATGTAAAATGAATCTAGTATAAATAGTTAAGACATAATATAAACATACGGATGTTTAAAACTTTTCCGGTGTTTTCCTGACGTAGATGTAGCGATTGTACAATATGACCTTTGACCCTCTAATGACCTTTGACCCTCTAACATTTATTTTCCCCTGTGCTATAATTATTTGCAGATGAAGTTATGAAAGACTATTGGTTGCGTCACCCATTCTTGAGCTGGTGGGCCCTACGATCAACCCCTTACAGCGCAGGTAGGCTTACACAAAATACGTCATTTTATACTCTTGGTCAACTAATGTAAAATGTAGTATAGATATAAGCTCCAAACCCCTATAGGACCACAAAGTGATCAATAAACATGCATGTTTTTCATTTGGTTTTCTCGCTAATTTAGGTAATTTAATCCGCCGTTTAACAAATTTAATGATAAATTTCAACAAGAGCTGTAACAAAGATGTACCAGGTAGAGCCTATTTCAGAACTTCTGACCACCATTGCTATGTGCTGCGAAGCTCTTCACAAACAGTTTAGTAAACGTGACCTCTGACCTGCTTAATACGCCATACTAACATATTGTCACTTATGGAAAAGAGAGAAACCTCCCAAGAAAGATAAAATTATCTATTTTTCAAGCGAGGTATAGATGTTCAACGCAAACTTGCGTAAGTTTAATTACGTCATATCCCATCTACTTCTACGAACGTTTTAAAACGTGTTCAGAAGACATCGGAACCAAGAGACTGGCTGCGTATGCTTTAATGTGTTGTAGCAAGGAAGTAGCCTAGTTGCGATTGCTGATAGGCAACCTGTTACAAAAATACATAGTTTCGACGTAAACATATAGTTTTCATTGATGATACCTGTCACATATATACATAGCTGACGTTGCTGCTACCCGTCACATAAATGCATACTTTCGATTGCTGATACTTGTCCCTCGTCGTGTAAGATTTAAAATAAAATAAAAACATCGTAATGATGAAGGCTGGAGTGAACAACAGTTCCAACGTCTCTAACTATACAGTAACTTATACCAGTCTATATCTGTCATTCATTGCGCGTATTTGCTATAAAGCAGAATTGAACTTAACCATCACGTCAAATTTGTTTTGTTTTTATTTTCTCCTACTTTCAATCGGTAGAATTTGTTATGAAGAACTCACAGCATCTGCGTGACTGCTATTCACAGCCAACTTTATTTCTTACATCAGTGTTTTTTTTTTCCTTTAAATTGTTCTGAAAATCAAAGTTATTTGCTACCGACTCAGTCGTGCATGTATAGCACATTCCTTTAGGAGAATTTTCAAGAAAAGAAAATTAGTCCTACTTTCTATTTAATTTAACTTCATTTTCCCTTCAGCTCCCAAACATCACATCATTGACGGTCTTTGTGGAGGCAAACACCTCCCTCGCAGGTCACCTTGCTCTCGTGAAAATTATCATTTTCTTACTTGATGCTGCTCGGGAGCGCGGTTTGCATATGTAATGGTCTTCTTTCTGCCGCTGTATAGTGTCAAGTGTGTACGACAATAATAAATATAACCATTCACTAATCAATTAACTCACTTAAATCGTTGATTGGACGCCAATTTCGGTGATTGACATGAAAAAAATATCTAAATTCATAAAAGTAATTTTCACACGTCTTTTGGCGATTCTTCTAAAGGTTACTATGGTAACGGAGAGAGTGAACACTGCGTCTCCTATCACCTACCGCAGTAACGGAGGAGATATAGTTAATTCTTTTTAGTAAAACTGACCGTTTGTATTAATTATGCAATTCTTTTTCTATGGTGTGATAATTTACAGCAATGCATTTGTTTCGTCAAAGATGATGTTCCAGTGCAACGGAAAGTGTAGAATGTATTTTTTAAACTTAAAGCCAACCACATTTTAACCTGCCAACAGACTCACGAGAGTAATCTATATATGCTAGTTATTGAAGTTCATGCCTGCAATTGTGTTTCGTGAGAAAGCCGTTTTGTTAATATTTTTTCAAGAGGGGGAGGGGGCGGGAGTTACTTGTGTTACATTCAACTTGCGTGACCGGTAATTCAGTATTACCAATTAGAACCTGTAGTAACGCCTCCTCCCTTAAAAACTTTTCTGAACTAAGTCCAGAGAGGTGATTAATCAACAAGGAAATCAAATTGGACGTATTGAGTTGAATGTGTGGGCTGAGTATATACTGATAAAGAAAAGGGTACTAATTGTATTTATTTTTAGTACAGGCCTATATATAAACTTTTTGTAATCTGTAAACGTCACAAAAAGAAAGAAAGAAAGAAGATAGCAAGGACAAACAGTAAAAATGGAAGAATTATTGAAACATTTTATTCTCGTCTATCGATAAATATTTACAATACGGTATTTTTTTAAGTGAACCAATATTTGAGGAAAACATACACACTGTGCAGTCGAGACAAAGGATGAAAATCAGATATTGTAACGCAAAAATAAAAATAGAGCAAAGATATATATTGAGCGAAGATACATATTTGTCTCATGGAAGCACAAGTTATACACAAAAGATAATGAAGCACGTACATTGAAGTTAAAAACAAATACAATCTCCTTTTAAGGAAACACTGCATTTTGCAAACATATTTTTTAATGTAAAAGAACAAACAAGTTGGAAGTAAGTATGTGGAAGCACTGTATCTATTTTTCTTTTTTTCTTTTTTTTTTTTGGGGGGGGGGACTGATCATAATGCAAGATAAAATAAAGAAAACAACATAAAACACATGTAAGTAAAGTGAAAATCACTTTAATAAAATGTAAAAACGAGCCATACGATTTAAAGTATATTTTTTTCCTATTCTTGGTTGGATAGTTTTTTCTCCATATATCACCGTCATTCGACCGTTGATTGTCAATTTCATTTTTAGACTGTCCCAAATGAACGTGTTTCATCGTCAAAAATCTTTATTAAAAACGCTGATCATTTTAAGTTGCGATAATGTCAAGCACCTCTTTACGTGCATTAAGTCAACATCAGGAGTATACAGTCCATTTCGTTATGCTGTTGACTACAGTGTTCCTAGCTGATCTAGTCACGTGATCGATTCTATAATGGATGCTCCTCGCATGTGACGTCACACATGCCCGTTCTCATTATTTTGTTCATATTTGTCAATACTTCACGAGCGTCGACTATACATACAGGCCCAAAAAAAAAGGGGGGGAATAGCTAAAATGACAACAACAAAAAATTCTTGGTACGGCGAGAAAATTTAAGTGTAATTAAGTGCACGATGTGAGTAAGATATTCTTCTTCTTTTTTTACACCGAGGACGGATTACATTTCGGCTTGGCGTTATTAAGGTGTCTTAATCATTTAAACATTAGATAATATGTACCCACGTCAGCATCAAGTCCCTTCATTGGCTCCGATTTCGTTTTACTGTAATTACGCTTCATGGTAACCCGGTCTCTCAAAGCGTGTTTCCATCGCTATATAGCCAAAATGACGCTACATCACAGCGAAAGAACAACATATTTATCAGAAAGGCTCTGACTGAAGTTTTTGCAAGATGCAATTTGAAATAAGCCAGGTATAATGTTACTGAATGAGCCCTCTGAAGCTCTGTATAAGTTTGGCACATTTCTGCATGTTAACCGCTCGAACGCCTTAATTATAATAAATTAAATGTCATGGTCTCAAAAGTTAATGTTGTGAACATATCCTGGCAGAAAACGTTGACATTCCTACTTTTTTGTTGTTTTAATTTTGTTGTTTCGTTAGTATCTTTCTTTTTTCATTCATGTCGTATCTCATGTACATGATCTTATAACATTAATTCAGGATTTTTGATTTCGGAGGTGTATAGGCGTTGCATAATTAAAGTAAACGTTAATTTACAAAGCAAACTGTAAATTAACGTAATGACATTTTCTCTTTGTTACCTTTTGTGACCTTCACAATATGTTATGTTAGTTATTAAGGCAGTCTCATTATCATCTAGCCCAGATAACGTACGCTTCCTTTGTTTGAATCGATCTAATTAGGAATCATTCGTATATAAGTCGCTAGTAAGTCTATTATAAGCTTCCGTACTTGTATTGTGGCATGAAATTTATTGAAAGTGAAAGGTATTTGGGTGAAATTTAGTGAAAGCGGAAATCAAAATTCTGTGTATTAGAAATATAAATGTTAACACTGAAGGACTGACTACCGTCGAAGTAAGTTTGGAATGTCGTTTCTTTGACTATGTTAAAATCCCTCTCCTATGAAGAGCAAAAACATCGTGGGTAGGTCAGTAGGTGGCGATCAAAAGTGTAAAGTTAATTTAAACAAAGTAGTAAGTTGAATTAAATAAAGATAAAATAAAAGAAAAAAATCAAAGACAAAAAGGTACTTGCGGTCGTATGTTACGCAATGTCTTCAAACTGAGGATTATTTTGGAAAATTACATATTTGAAACGATGGGCAAGTTCGTTTGATGTTGTACTTAAAAGAATAGTCCAGACCCAAATTTATTTTTAATGTGTGAAAGAGGACCGTAATCTAAGCATTTTGATGAAATTCCCATTCAGGTACCATTCTCGGTTCTCAAGATATCAAATGATGATGTTATCATTATCTACCAAAAGTGAACTTCAAGCAAGCAAGTGTGATGT
>VJOZ01032875.1:4450-17689 GCA_009801055.1 Stichopus horrens
AAAGAAAAGAAAAAAAAAAACACAGCCGCACCTGCATCGTGGAGACACCGGAAGGTTAAGACTTTGGATCGACTGTTTTCCCCCGCGCCTACACCCGCCTCGTGATAAAGCAGTTGTAGTCTAGGAACCATAAAACATAATGTTTCTAGTGTATGGCTTCGAGTATAATTCTGTATTTACCTAATGCAATCCGAAAAATGGTACTAATTTTGCACTTTGAAGTTAAAGGTAACATAGAAGAGAGACTCAGAGGAGGTTTGGGTTTAACGAAATCTGTAGAACACAATGCGGTATTTTATGAAACTTTGTTCATGGTAGAATGAAATTGGTTCAACAACATCAACGAATGGTAGTACCTATCGCACAAAGTTCAGTGTATGATTGAACTGAAAGGGAGATCATGGAGAGACAAACGAAGAGAAGGAGAGGAGGGGACTTGATCGGAAAGGGCTTAGCTTATAGCAAATACCGTTAGACTATGGAACGTACTGCTGGCTTATCTTTAACATGCATCTGATAAATTTCATCTAAGGTGATAAGGAATCTCTGAACAATAGTCTGCGTATTTAAACAGATGCAGTTGCCCAACCTAGTAGAAACGACTAAAATTGCAAAAGCAAAATGTTGTAATATCAAAGTGTAACAAAAACTCATAAAATAAAAAAAAAAAGACTTTGAAACAAAAACCTTCAAAGGGCGCTGATTATGTTCCGAGGATGAACATTGATCAAACTTGAAGGGGATATATCACAAGCCTTAGAGGATCCCTGAAGGACTTAGTATATGTATACGTGTACATTCAAAGTAGACATTTTATGGGACTATATATATATATGTCACACATGTAGAAGAAAAGTTCAGTTACATTCAAAACTGACACTGATATATCCAAATTTGATACGGGTCTGTCATCTCGTTTTGGCTCATGTCACAATTTAATATATGTCCGAGCCCCTGAATTGCTGTAAAATGAAAACGAGTAAATTCATTTAGTGTGTGTTTACTGCAACTGTCTGCTCAACTGAACTGTTGCAATGTCCATGATATACATTACTAGCTCTAGTCATGATGATGACCAGTACTGACACAGACGAGAAGGAAGGGTATGTGACGACGAGTTGGTATCTATAAGCCCAACAATGCGTGCAGTATGATTTCCTTGGCGGCAATAGCACAACTTCTCATCGATGTAATTTGACAAGAACGGAAAGTCGTTATCTACGATGATTGTGTTGGTAATGGGAAACAGAACAATTTCCGCCCTCATATGGAATTTTGAAAGTACCATGGCAGCAACCTTGCTCTGCATGTAAACATCTATCAACATTACTTGTCAGATTATACTTTGCTTCACTTGTCGAATAAAAAACAAAGAATAAAGAAAAACAGAAGGATTTGAGACGTTAACTACTTTAAGTCGCCAGTCGCTTTTCAATATATGGTCACCATGCAATTGGCGGGTGGGGGGTTGTCAACTTTCATATCTCCCTAGTGGGTTTGAGCAACAAAGGATCACGTGTTCTCAGTGAACACCAATTGAGACCTGTTGTTCTGTTCCTGGGTAAAAATTACCCTTAGGACTCAGCAGAAGGGTGGCCCTATTAGTTAAGCTAATCAAAATTCGTTTCGTCACTTCCACGTTGTCGTTAAAGATATTGTTCACTGCTATTCGCAGGAATTGTCACTAACAGTTGACTTGTGAAAACAAGCAACGCACACTGATGCAATGAGTGGAACAGTGCATGATGCAATCCAACACCGCCCATCTTGAGGCTTTCACGCGACTCAGGGAACGGATTCGTCGTTGTCTTTACGGCTTCTACTTCTCCAT
The DNA here is from genome assembly GCA_009801055.1 of Stichopus horrens. Classification (NCBI taxonomy): domain Eukaryota; kingdom Metazoa; phylum Echinodermata; class Holothuroidea; order Aspidochirotida; family Stichopodidae; genus Stichopus; species Stichopus horrens. The sequence continues at coordinate 6,282 of VJOZ01032875.1, forward strand.
ACGGTTTGTTTTTTAAGTCCTCTATGTTCCCCACGTTTACAGCCCCTCTAGTCCTAATTCCTCCTTATCTATTCACTCGATTTGCTTTTTCATCAATTAGCCATTGAAAATAGTTACTATGAGCTGGAAATAGCAATGCTATTAGGAAGATAGGTTATCGAGTTTAAGCTTCAATGCTTATTACTTGCTCAACTCTCCACTTTTCTGATATGCAGGCTAGGCATGTTACTGAAACGTTATATGTGAAGTATATTTGGTAGTTATCAGACTATCGTTTACCCATTGCTTGTCAAATTGACCCAGTGCCAATATAGCCCATGTGTACGCTTATACAGGGCTTCGAGTGTTGCCAGTTTGGAGTTTTTGCCAAAAAGGGGAATTTTGTGTATTGTCGGAAAGTTTGGCGGGATATTCGAATGAGACGCCAAACTACGAGTTGGCGTTTTCCTGGCGTTTTCTTCAATGAAGCACGTTTTTCTCCATTTTGTAACAATTTCAATGAGAAATTAGACCAATATTAGCTCTCACACAGCAAAATTTAGCAAGCTATGTAGTTACACTGGCACGTATTGTGCACAGCTCTGTCACAATACAGGCTGCTTACCTTAATACTAAAAAAAGGTGTCCATACTACCAAAAAAAAGGTGCATTTTTCGGGTGTCAGACACTTAGATTTGGCGGTTTAGGACTAATGAAAACCTGGCAACACTGCAGGACTTCGGTGTGAGAAGAAAGCATCACTCAAGGGCTCAATCAATTGAATATTGTCTTAGTTGATTTTCTTGATACATTTAAAGTATAGGACGCTATCATAAGAAGCCACATTACGATGTTTGATTGTGTAACAGAAACAGAGAGTACTATGGTACTAACCAACGTCATTGTAATGTATGCTAATGCTGCTCATGAACTATCAAAATTCACTTCTGTCAAACGTTATTGTTGGCCAGGTATCATATGTAGTGATGCGATTACAACGCTAACATCAGTGGGTGCCAATTCAAGTTCAGGGGTGGGGGTGCGGACAGATACTGTTCCATATACATATCCACAGGTAACTGGGGTTGTCTAAGCCTCGCGAGGCTCTCAATTTTCCCAGTAGAATTTTTTATCAATGCCAGCACAAAGTCTATTTCCACAAATTTTATGATTTGGAAACTATATCTTTCACCCCCATTCCTAAATAAACGCCTGGGGTTGGGGGGGGGCTGGTCCTCTCTTTGCGTTTGCAATTGGGTAACATGGTGTAACTTCAATGTGACACTTAACTTGTAAGTTATGATAGTGCATGCATATTGCTTCCAACCAAGTAAATTCAGTTAGATTTGGAAATCTATGACCCAACCTACAACTGAGTTGTCCGAATGATCTTTTTTGGGGTTACGTGGTCACGGCACAGTTTTCCAACGCACTTTTAACGACCCCCACCCCTGGCTTCTTTATGTACTCTCTGACAAAAGGGCTGACTGGGCTTTTCTTTCATCGAATAATCTTGTGGGACTACATTTAAGTAATATTTTCCATATGCTTGTCTCTTTTTTTTACGATATTAATTCGTTCAAGAACCCTGTACCTGGAAAGTGAAGTGCTTTTTCTTCTGTGGCAACGAAGGAAACGATTCTTCTGACAACTTCCATGGACTTGTAGAAAAGCGGCGACAAACACAGGCTCGGTGAAATATAATGATACTTTCTATCATTATAACAAAATGTTTATCAACCGGAGTAGTTGGTCGAAACCACTTCCAACTTCCTGTGGTCACTTGGATCACTAAATCAATATGTTTGCTCGATTTAAGAAGAGTCCGTGAACTGTGACCTCGTTTGAATGAGTGTAAAAAGAGAAACATAACTTGACACGGTTATAGATAGCTTTATCAACTAATGTAAGCGACTCCCTATAATTTAAATTTTCTTTTTCTGTCGTTCCATTGAGACTTTTATTCGAACTGTATATATGTAGGTCTACAGGTCGCCTTTTGAAATCTATGACGCTTTGATACCACTGCAAACAAGGAAAGAACTCAGTCAAAAATGAATGATAACCGTTTTAACTTTATGTACATATCATGACATTGAATTTCTGTTGTCACTCCCGCTCCTGCAAATTAATAAAATCGATTTCTCATAGATTGGTGTGTAAGCGTCGCTCAGCCAAAACTGGACAGACCCGTATGGTACCCAAAGTTTTCTATCAGGAACATGGACTACTGTCAGTGACTCTCAGAGAAATTTCTAGGAGAAATTAAACTCTGTCATCGGCGACTACTTTTGCAATGACTCTTGCGTGAGTCTAGTAATTTGGAAAGTTTCTAAATATACATTTAACATAACCTTGATGAACTAATTTAAAAAAAACACAACTTTTGTATCAATTTGTTTGAAATCTACAGAGCTAGGTTTTTTTAGAGTTACCACATGTTCTGGAGATGACCCCGAGATGCCTTTTGACAATGAAATTATTGAATACGACAAAACAAACAACTTCCGAGTGTCATCATGACGAACCATCACATTCTTTCAACACCATCACCTATAATGTATTACAACATTAGCCATAACACGTATTGAAGCCATAATGACATTGAAAAAAAAACCTTGGCTCAGATTCCTGTACTCTCCAAAATAGATGACTATCATTAAATTTGTGTAATCACTTTACAAGCTTGTTTGAAAAGTAGTCTCTCACTTAGTAACTACTTCCTGTACCCTCAACGACCCATAGATGACATATTTTATCCTTAATTCTTGAAACCAGAAAAAGAAAGTTCTATCCAATAAAGTATTAAAACAAAAGACCAGAACTGATTAAAGTCAATCAGGAGAAATTTTTACGGAAGTATGGCGTAACCGTTCATGAACCCATACGCCCTTTGAAGCTCTCCAGATTACAGACTAGCCAAGTTTCACTATCAGAAGCGATCAAATTTGCAGTCTGAAAAGGTGGTGTGGTAAACATTGTGGGCAATACTAATAACCAATGAGGATGACATTTGCTCCATCGAGGAAGCTCAGCTCCTGTCGGTATTACTGACACAAACCGTTAGAAGTTGCAGTCTGTATAAGAGGAAATTTTCCTTGAGATTACGTAATGAGCCCAATTAGTGATGACCTTTGACCCACACCTTTGGTCTAAAATACAAACAGTGGTACCGAAATGTTATTATGACAAAGCGTCATAAATCAAGGGTTATTCAATCTGCAAAAGGGAAAAAGTATAGACCCCTTTGTATAGTTTTCTTACAATGCCCCCCTTGCCTTAGATTACCTCTAGATATTGGACAAATGCTCCGTGGGTTTTTTTGCTGAGCAATCATGGTTTTGTAACGTTGAGTGCCTTTTACAAAATGTACCAAAAAATGTACGGTCAGTAAACGACAACTCTGAGTCAGTGGAACTTCTAAATTGGATAACATTGAGTAAACTGAAATCAGAATAGACAAACTTACTTTTACGGCCAGTAATTTAGCGGTAGGCATTAATGCAAGCAGAGTGTAAAGCTATAGTCCGATGAACTGTGAGGAAAAATATTACTTCATTGCCTGTGGAAACAAGAAAACTTCAAAAAACGAATCCATTCGTTTACCTTTTTTCTTAACCGGCTTTTAACTACACGTAGACAATACTGTGGCTGAAGAAAATGACGGATTCCAATGTCACATAACGTGACTAGTTCCCTCGCTAGGTTCTTGGAAGAAAGATGAAAAATGTCGGTGATGAAATTGAGCAGATAAAACAAACTAAAATTTGTAAACACACGTGATTGGACCTTTGGATGCCTCCACCGGTACATGAGTACTTCCTCAGTTTTATAAATACGTGTACATACGTGGTGAATACCGTCCAAACAGAGAGGTGGCATCAGGTGTCATTGTATAATGACACCTCACTGGTCCAAACCCCTGGTATACCTTATTATGTACCCTTAAATGGGAAGTTGAACACCGCCACAGAAATACATCCGGGAGTAGTGATGGATTCGTTCTTGATTTGATATTCACCTCATACAAATCACTGCTTGGAGTGTGTTATCTCGTTTCATGAAGCAACATTATCTTTTCCTTTTCTTCCCTGATATTTTTCCCAGTTTAGATCTTTCATAAATCTTTGACGAGAGTCAGCGGAGCTGTAATAAACCTCTTGCGTGTGACGTCACACTGTCACAGTGAAAGATACGCTTCTCAGTTTTGGCACGTTGCGTTTCTGCCATTCTGTCTATGCGCGCAGAGTCTGTTCACGTGTACTGTACTGTTCGGTTGTTTTCCTAAAGCCCGGGTCACACCAGAGAGCGATTCAATACGCAATTTGTGTTTTCTAGTATTTTTTGTTAGGCAACCTTAACTTTAGGGAGTCTATTAGAGCTATCTAGTCCCACTAGAAAAGTGAACAGACAATATGAAATACACTTAAAGGCCAGTCCTGAATTGTTTCAAGAAGGGGAGACGTTGGATGAGACATTCCTAAAGAGGTTCGTCACTGACGCCATGAAACCATGTGACTTGTTGCTTACAATTTGACCCGGCCGTATACTCCGTCAAGAACAGTGCTGCATGTAATGGCATTACTGTGCAGCCAGCACGGTGAATCCGCTTGAATCAACTTGCTGCTAAAGACACTTTACTGACTAAGCCTATGCCACTGCTAGTCAAGTCTGTGTTGCAAACCTGTAATCAATGTAACTCTGACGTAAGGTTCAGAATCAGTGATCGAACGATCGATCGTTGCACGAAAAACTTCAGAAATGCTGCTTAAGTGTTGAATGGTAAAGAGAATAATTAAGAAACTGTTGAACTTTCCCCGTCTTTTGCCTACAACACCCTGGAAAGTCCAACTTTAGGCATTGTAGTGCAGGCCGAGGTTATATTAGCAGAATATGTAGCTAACGTAACGTTATCTCGTCATTAAGGAAGTGCCCGCGTACTGTTTTGCGATCGTTAACCAAAGATTAGTTTCCCTTATTGCTTATAACAATTTAGGCTGTCTATATGGTAACGCCTACAAATAGATGAATTATCATGGCAATACTATAATGCTCTGGAGCTTAGGCGAGAAATGCTCAATCCCCTTCAGCCACCTCTTTTTAGGGGGCACACAGGTGTAAACGTTCTTGATGGACAGTAACATGGCTACTAATTCATATTTATTGTAAAATGTTAGCATGCCATTTTGTGCTGGACTATCATTGTAACAAAGTGTGGAGGTTGTTTTACGAAAGCCTCAAAAGTCACACTACTCTGACTACTGAGTTGAAGATGTGGATTTATGCAGAGTGATGAACATTGCATTGAACCTTTTATTCTGTCATGCCTAATTACTCTGTAACTTTACATGCACTCAGGCTGAAGACCAGTGTGTTGCCTTAACTGTCAGTTGGCATATAATCACTACAACAAATTAAAACCAATTGAATACAGTGTTACAGGGAAACATGTGTTAGGAAATATGTTACCCTACGTCCAAACTAGGGTCATGACTGATTGGATATAGCCTACTGTAAGTTTGCTGTTAAAACAACTATATTTTGAAATACAGGAGGTTAAACTATCAGGTGCATGTTGTTTAACAACACAACTCCAGACTCTGGGAAAACAGTTCAGCACGACATTCCCGTCATTTTGTTACTTCTATAATATTTACAACGTTAAATGTATGTAATTATAAATAGTATTATGACAGAAGATTGATTCGCATTACCAACTAGACTTGTTTCTCTTTTCATACTCTAATTTGGAGGGGCTACACCAGTAGTAAATCCCTTAGTATTTTATATTCTGTTGTAATATTTTCAATGTCATGGTTGCTCCCTTGTTGTCCTCATTAAATGAAGACACCACCAAAGCTAAATCGTTCTGTTTTGCTGTTTGATTTCTTGAAGTTAATTTCCAGTCAAGTTGGTTGATATTTGGAAAGTTCAATTCAGTTGGCACACTTTGGCCAAGTTTTTCACTTGCTGCTGTTTTGCAATTCAAGCTCATCTGTATTGTCTCAAGGTTACATAAATCCCATGAGCTTGACCCTTTTCCCGCTGAATTATAAAGTAGTATCATACTGGACATTTCTTTAGTTTTGTGAGAAAGAGGCACCAAACGGTGACTTTGCTGATAAGGCCCAGGCCTAAGCTACTCAGTTGACCGTGCTAACGTTCATGTAGGTCGACTGTATGATTTAGTTTTACCACCTAGGCCCTTCTGACAGAAAAACAACACATAATTGAATGATCGTAGCAATAGGTAGGTTAAAGTTCGCCTTCAAAGTCAGGTCAAAGCTGTATTCTTCCTAATCCACTGAGTTGGTCCAACGTAGCCTAGCTGCGCTCCTAACGCAAACTTTGCTAATACTGGAGAAAGCACTGTATCACTAACGTTACACAGGCCTAGGCCGAAAGTAGGTCATATTCAGTGGTTTAAGCATCGGGGGGTTCACAGAAATATGTCTTGCCCCCGCTTGCCCCCCCTGAATTAAATTATAAGGTTAAATAAAATGGGCAAAATTAGTGAAAATTAGTGAAAAGAAGTGAAAAAATTAATGAAAAATGAGCCATGAAATTGAGGAATTATCACTTGTGCATGGGAAAATCCAAAGTGACTAAGAAAAGTGAGTACTGGGCTGATATTCACTGCGCTGAAAAAAGTGGGAATTGCCGTTTCCGACGATCTAAGAAGCATTATTATCCAAAAATTTTCTTGGTACGCTACTCCCCTACCGACGGTGGGACTCCGCTTAGATAGTGTCGATAACAGCTTGCCCCCCTCAGCCCCCAAAATGAAAATTCTGGTTACGCCACTGGTGATATTTCATATTTGAAGGATTGCAGAAATCCATCAAAAACCTAACCACTGTGGTTGTTGTGCCTGTTGGTATCCTATAAAAGTGTAGTTTCGTGTAGTATTTTTTACGAATACAGCAGCCTTGGCTCAACAATGTCACTTGTATGGGAACTTTGAACTGTTACGTACAATTACACTAAAGGTATAGTGCTAGTGTGTACACGTAGACGTACAAGCATGGTGTGCCATCGCTTAGTGTATAGTCTGCTTGTACGGCCACTCCTTTCGACGTCATAGGAAGAATGTGTATAGTGTGCGGTGTGCGGTGTTCGAGGGAGGATGCCCCCTAAAGGTTCTCGAAATATGATAGTATTAAACCCAGAAAACTACAGTTGGAACGCCATTGAGTGCTCGGTTTCTATTAAAGTGATTGCGTGTATACTGAAAAACCAAAAAGATAAGATATGTTTGATCTTAACTTTTTCTTTATTTTCAAATGTACACGCGATGTTGTAAATGAACGGACTATGTCTTTCAATTAAGGAAAATGACAGTAACTACTTCGAAAAGCAACGGAATTGACATAAAAACAGAAATCATATTTGAAAATTAATGGTTCTTACTATAACCACCTATATTATGAATATGCAACAGTACAGGTCTCACTAGTGTATCAAAAACATACTACTCAAGTTGTCGCTCCTTGGTAGGTATTGGGAATTGTGGTATTTGGTGAAAGGAAACACTATATTTACAAATAACCTACGATCTGAACACAGCCTAGCCCACAGCGTCAGTTATCCCAGTTGGTAATTGAATATTCAGTACTAGCATACTTCCCATTGGCTTNNCGACATAGACCAGCATCCCTCTGGCCAGTCATTGTTCATCCAGTGCGAAAGAGACAGAATGACCAAGGAGAATTGACCTCGGAGAAGCCACTGTAGTAGAATGCTATGCACGTAGAGCATACATGTTAGATAATTTGAATGAAGTAAAAACTAACTTAACATCAACATTAAAAGCCTTACCACACTTTTGGAGATGAAATTTCAATGTTTTTCCTTTTTGCCAACACACGCAATCACTTTAATGACAAGACTTTTCACTGCATGAAATAGGAAAGGCCTTGTGCTTCAACACAGTTGAATACAATGTGGTTTGCAACAAAACTTTAGCTTCTAACACCCTCAATAAATGTTTGTGGGAAAACATTAATGAAGAAAATTCTAAAATGGAAACAAAAAGTCAGATAAGAATAAAAGTGAAAAGAGGCATGAGACCAAAGAAAGAAGTCACTTGCAGATTGTTCAACAAAAGAATACAGTAATGTACAAAGTATTGTACCGAGTCTACAAGTGTCTTCATCAATTCCCAAAAATCGAAACCAGGTAATTTTTCTCAAAACCCCTGGATTGACCACAACTTTGGCTGTATAGAAAACCGTTAACACCGGTATTTTCGCAGTACCATACATCGGATTTGCTAGTGTACTACATAACCCTGCCTACACCTGCTCATTAACAGGGCTACCGTTTTTTCTTCCTGAGGAAAAGAGGAAAATTCCGTTTTGAACTATTTGCTGTACATAGCAGGCAGACTTTGGCAATCTGACACAGTGTGTTCATACAGCAGTTGTGTTGTTTTTCACTTTATGAAGAAACTGGGTAATAATGGACAGGGTAGTAATGGATCGGGTGCCTAGGTACCCATGTTACCCATGAAAACACTGGTGCCTACAAAGCAAGCAAGCTGCAATCACCCTCAAGTAGTTTGCAGACATACTGAAGATCTAGTAGGTATGTAAAGGGGTCATGACAAAGGGAACAAGATGAAAATACAAACCCATCACGTCCTTTGCTGACAATTGTGACTTCAAAGTAGTATATACCACAAGATGGAGGGATTGGGTGGCTGGTAATCACTGAAGCTGGGTTCTTACTGCTACCTGGAATAGTAAGGAGAAAACAAAGAAATGTAATGGCAACAAGATGATAACACATTAAAAAAGAAAACAGGATATTTCTGATGGAGGAAAGATGACTATGCAGAATCACAGACTTACTGTAGACTCAGACTTTTGGGGTATTTTGCCCCAAAACCAGTGAAAGCCTAAATGTTGTGGTATGTACAAAAACTACACAATATGCCTCTTGTGAAGCACATAGATCATTTTGTGGAGCACAATGAGATGTCATACCAAATAAATTATTCCCTGAAATTACTCCCTGGTAAAAGTCACGCTCATTCATCTTCAACTATGGTAGCTCAAAGCTACTAATAAAGAGACAATTCATTGAGCCTTTTGGTTGTGGCTCGAAGGTACTGTATACTTAAATTTACTAACCCTTATGACTTCCAGGGTTAAGCATGTATGTTACATCCTGTTGGCTGATTTGTTTACATCGAGTCTTGAAGTTTCATCTACAACGTAGCCTAATGTTGAGATTTTTTTAGCTGACATTTTTTGCGTCAAGCTACACCAAAACAGCATTATAGCTCAGGACTTTTTACAACTTGTCAGAAGCATCATATTTTTACACAATTGAGGTAGAAATAAGAAACTTAACAGTACAGTTCAAGGATAACAACTGTTTATTTTTTGGACACCAGGCAGATTTGTAAAAGTACTGGATAGTACAGGTAGTGAAATGGAAGATTTCCACTAGTAACAACTACCAAGTAGTACCCTGTCCAAAAAGCAGTACCAAGCATAGTACTGGCATACCATCCTACTCATATTGTACAGTTAAAGTACTGTCAAAGTCTGGTACAATACTGCTGCAATAAAACTTAAATGCTCTTTCCAAACTCTCCATTGGCCTCACTAAGGGACTGGGATTAGAAACATATGCGGTAAAAATTTGCAAGTTGTAGTTGCTCTAGCAATGACACACAAATGAAGCCTTAGTTTGAAGAAAAAAAAGAATTTTCACACTGGATAATGGAATACAGTTCACTGTCACCACTTGAAATTCACTATTAGTTGGCATACATGTATAGCACTTCACATAGTGCCATGAATGGTGTACACTGTACAACTGTACATTAAACTGAACTGAACAATGCACTGTAAACACTCAACAACAGGCAAGAGCCTGTAAGCTGCTGATATCTATTCACTTCTAGGTCAAATAGAGGAGCTGTACTGAACATACTGTACCAAAGGATTGCAAGGACTGGCTACTTGGCAAGTTGGTCAAAACCTAGGAAATTGTTCAAATTGATAACCTGAAGGGAACCAAGTGGACCCGAAACTGCTTCCATTCAGCATGAGCTATCATTCAGTACAGCACTACCCCTGTTGGACTCTACGCAATGCAGATAGAGCAACAAAAGGAAGCCCAGGGATGGTCATACTCTGAAAGATAACAACTTATTCCAGTACTTAATACTTCAGTTCAAGCCTACTTTAGGGCCACAAAGAAATCAATAATTGACTCTCTTATGAAAAAGACTGAATGAAAACTATGTACGCTGGATTACAAGAGAAGTGCAACTCTATAGTATGGCTTAATTTGTGAAAGGTGACAGACATTCCATTTTGGTAAATAATTGTAAAACAAATCAGACTCCATACATTAAAACCTTTCCATTGTTACTTGAGTCCATTATACTTTGCATAAGGTCAGTACCTGAAATGACATTAAATAGACTAATGACTTAGTTCCACTGTTCCATACAGCATTAAAAATGTATGCCAAACATGACAACAAAGCTCAAACAGATTGACACTCTGGCTTCATTATTTGCAAACTGATATTAACATTGAATTTGAATGTGTGAAGGCTTATTGAGGTCCCGATATACCAGTCTGATCATGGATGAACACTAGCAAGATTCTAATTCTTTTCTCGATGAGTGGTTAGAGGGTTTTGAAGCGGGGGTTGACACAAACAATCCTTATCCAACCCTACTCCCAGGATGGTCCCTTTTCTAAACTTGACGGATGAAATTGAACCCCCTCCCCCAGTCTTCTGCCACTTTTCCAAACACTAGGAGGAGTGAAGGACCTGCCCAAGTCAGCAACCTGCTAGTTAGGCCCATGAACATAAAGCAGGCAGAAATGAACGAGACACCCAACTTGAAATCATCAAACAACACCCTCACTCAGCAATATACTGTAACTGGGTGCTTAAAAGCCAGTTGAGTCCCTGGATAATTTCCAAGTGGTTCCACCCATGGACATAAAAATTGCAAACCATACAATCTAACCACAAAGCTGACCGCCACCTTTTTCTAAATAGTATAGAGAAGATATAAGTGAAGAGATTATGGTAGCCTTGCCCTTGGCGGGTTAGTGATGGTTTAAGAAGGTATACACTGACTTCATAATATCATTTCCCCAGTTTGTGTTGTACCAACTACTTAAATGTGACTTAACATGGTGCCAAGTGGCTTTCACTTATCGATGCGTTCTTCTAGAGCCATATGACTTTTATGCGACAGGTCAGCAGTGAACTTTATGCTTAGCCAAATTCACATGAAATTCTAAATCTGAAGAGGTATTCACATTAATCCACTATTCCACAGTTACTTGTGCTTTACTTACCACCTTCAGCTCCTTTTGAGTATACTGTACCTATCCTATCTTTATCAAACATGAGCCTCAATAACCTATATGGTTTAAGAGCAGATAAGG
>VJOZ01032878.1:0-17579 GCA_009801055.1 Stichopus horrens
TTATCAGAGATAAGGTTAGCTGGCGTAACAAAAAACCTTGCTGCATTCTTTTAAGGTGGGTTAGACCGCAATGTACCTAATAGTACAAACGTATCTTTATTGACCTGTTGTTTGACTTTCATAGGTAAGTATCTATTATGTCAATTCATTATACCTATTTCGGATGTTACTGTTTTTCTTTTTCGTAGATGGTGGGGTTGTAATTTGTTTTTTGAGACTTAGCAGAAATATCAATTATTACCTGTCAACAAGATCAACTGGATGATCGAAACTACACGACACAGTACATAAATTTACTTTTGGACATATATGAAATAAGATAAATTACCATCTTTTGAAGGAGTTTAGGAACAGTAGATATACAGGCACAGTGGATAGGGTCTACGTGCTTTGCAATCATTGTAGACCTAAGTTTATATTCACAACATGTGGTATGTGTGATTATGTTGCGCATGCAGATCTTGCTTAGACTTACTTTCACAGTTTGTTCCATTTCCTGTGTAACCCGACGAACAAGAGCACGAGAACCCTCCATCTGTGTTGTTACAGACTGCTCTGATGTCACAGTTATCTGAATTTTCAGCACATTCATCTACGTCCATACAATTGATGCCATCTCCACGGTAACCAGATAAACAGTTGCATTCAAAGGAGCCTTCGATGTTGTTACATATTGCATTGTAGTGACATGCACTGTCCGTTTCACATTCATTGATGTCTATAACAAAACAAAATGAACAAGTTACATTTGATTAATATGTAATAAATGTCACAGGAATGACATTTCTATTAACTCGCAATGACTGTGCAAGTGGAATTTTGCAATCCCAATGAATCTGTTTTTACCTTTTCCTGTGTGTAATGGTATGCCCATTTTTATTAACGTGAGGAATACAATCATAGGCTTCATTGAGGCAATGTACATTGTAATTAGGTTGAGTCTAATTTGCATTGAATGGTAAAAGACATTTAAAAAATACATAAAGAAAAAAAAAGAAGAAATATTCACAAGGAGAGTATAGGTAACTTCACAAATGTAAAAGAACTGAACTCACTGAGATGACATTGAACTGACAAATTTTTTCCATGAATAGGAGTCATGTTATAACCATGTTACTCTCAGTGTTCAAAGAAATACCTTCACATATGTTATAGCCATCTCCGGTGTAGCCATCTGGACACGAACATGTGTAGTTGCCCTCTAGATCCGTGCACTTAGCGACTGGGTCACATATGGAATTCATGCACTCGTCAATATCTGCAGATACCACAATACATAGAAGTTTGACTTCACAAGAATTTCATTTATTAGATGTTGACATTTTTTGAAATTGTTTAAGTAGATGAGCGAATCATTTTATGTCAAAGATGAAATCCAATCAGGGAGCTGTTATTTAGCAGGAGAGGCAATTGAAAGTTTTATTTAATCCTAATCCTATTAGATTTTCTGAAGTGTGATATATGATCTAACTTCATTGTGTACATATTGAGTAGTATAAGGATAATTCTTCACTTTTATGTGATACAACCAACTGCACTGAGCATCCAAGTAACCATTATTCGCACCTGTTTAAAACCCCACGAAGAGGATTACAGAAATAATGCTTTGATGATAACTTTGTTGCCGACATTCAAAGTTGGGACAATTGCCTCATCAATCAAAATGACTGGCTATCTTTTTTGAATCAAGATAGACTAGTGTATCAGCACAGGGACCTGTTACTGGATGCAGATATGAATGGAGCTTCGGAAAAGGCAGACGTCTAGTTTTTTGCGAACTGGATGAGACTGGATGAGATGATTCCAGAAGTTTCCTAAAATAGCTTCATGGAGATTCTTGTTCATGTTTGGACCTACTTAAATTTACTTAAAACTTAAATGTCATAATGCCATACCCGACACTGAGCGACAAAAGAGAGAACTATTATTTCACCGGACTACCAGCAATGTTGTGGTAGTTAGTTCATCTGATAGACTTAATGCGAACTGCAGCAGATGACAAATAGCATGTAGCATTTACTTTCCAATCCTGTATAAAGGCGCGTTCACACTACAACGACATCGGATCGGATTACGATCCGATTTTTTTAATTTTTAGTAAATATCTTCTCTATCTCTGATCGGAAAGAACCAAAAATTTGTCAACTTGTGCAAATATATGATCTGTACCAGACGACTACGAAAATGAAATGTTATCTCATTATTTCGTGACGTCACACCGACAAACAGCTTTTATCGGACACTTGTAGCGATGCGATACAAATCATTTATTTACAAAAGTTGACAAATTTTGGGTTCTTTCCGATCAGAGATGGAGAAGATATTCCCTAAAAATAAAAAAAATCACATCGTAATCCGATCCGATATTGTTGTAGTGTGAACGCGCCTCAAGCCTTACATTAGTGACAAGAATGATACAAAAGACAGATTACTGAGTGACCTTGGCAGAAGACAGTGTGACTTCAAAGGGTTTCATCTCTTTCTGAACAACGGCTCCTGATTCAACAACTATGTCCAGCAACAGTTTGGAAATACTTAAAAAAATTCTAGAAGATCGTGCCTAGTGATTTTGCTCGACAATGTCTCTCTGAAGTTAAACTCATCTACCGGTCTACTCATTTGCATAAATCATGAAAAATTCAAATTTGTCCCTTACCGACACAGTCTTGTCCAGTGCCAATGTATCCAGAATTACACACGCACATGTAGGAACCATCCGTATTTTCACACGAACCATTAATGTCACATGACACAGTGCTATTAGTACAAGTGCCATTAGAACAGGTAAGAATGCCGTCTGAGCATTCATTTATATCTTAAGAAAGGAGAAAAACAAAAAAACAGTAAAACCAAGTTTAAAGAACAAAGGTATCCATAATCAGGGGATCAATTAGAGGCATATCAAGACAATGGCAACTGTTTATATTTAACAAGCTTTGACCTTTACAAAATAATATTCCTAATGAAGTTCCTCTTATCGTGTCATTAAACAAATCTCGACTAAATCTCCGACACGATGTGATTTCTACCATGAATGTTATAATCCCTATACATATGAAAGTTGCTTTCATGTCAAACTGTGCATTCACTGTATAGCTAGTTTAATCCTACATATGGAGTGACTAGGATAATTCAGGGGAGGGGGTGGGCAGGACAGAAAAAGGGAGATAATTCATAAAATATCTTAAATTGTCCTCCACGTATTGCGAGAGAGGATAATGGGGTCTAGAGAAACAAATTATTGTTTCGTTAATGAACTGTTGCTTACCAAAACATGACAGACCATCTCCAGTAAAACCATCCTGGCAGGAACAATTGTAAGAACCAGCTGTATTTGTACACTGAGCGTTGACAGAACAGTTATTTGAGTTAAAGGATGAACACTCGTTGATATCTGAGTAAGAGACAATGAGTAAAATTCTGAACAAATTGAAAGTTATTGTCCGTCTATTCAGTTTCATTGTTGCCAAGAATAATGTCCATTTTAGAGAAAAACATATGAGTTGAAACTGCAACTCTGAAAGATATGCAGGGCCAGAATGTCAAAAGCTACATACCGATGCAAGATCTTTGGTCTTCATCCAACTGGTAACCTTCTGAGCAACTGCAAGAGTAACTCGGAACGGTGTTTATACATTCACCATTTTTGCTGTCACATTGGTGCCTGGAGTCACATTCGTTTACGTCTTCACAGACAGAGGAATTTGTAGAAGACAATGTGAATCCATTATTACATCTACAGACGTTGTCATCGGTACTTGTATTTCTGAAGCAAGCACCATTCACACAAGATTTATTACTGGAGCATTCATTCTCAGCTGAGGAAGAAAGATAAAGGTTAGTCTCATTATGACTTTACTTCCATGTTCGTTTTCGGTGCAGTACGTAACAGTCCATGTTCGGGGTGCTATCAGTTTTAATCCATAGTACATCATTTTGTTTTATTTCTGTCGCAAAAGCATGCCATGTCCAGTGGATACAGAGCCATAGGTGAAGACCAATGACATCAAACCATCCAACTGACGAAAAAAGGTCACTGACCTGAAATATCACCAACTGTCCCTCAATTTGTAACATTTGCAATCCCAGAAGGCGTCATGAGCATATTTTGACCGACTTACCGAAACAACTGACTCCATCTTCTGCAAGAATGAATCCTTCATCACATTCACACTGGTAACCGGGGACAGTGTTGGAACAACTTTGACTACAATCATGTAACTCAAGGCTGCACTCATCGATATCTGCAACATAAAATGAAAGGCTAAAATAAAATAAAAAGTATTCCTAATGTTGACAGCATTTACCACCTTGACACTAAAAGCCACTGTTAATTTCACCAACTCGATAAGATGGTAGACTCATTTCATTGAGAAAGGATATACTCAAAATTAGCTTACCAATACATGAGAAACCATCTCCTTGGAAACCAGTTGTGCATTCACATTGGTAAGAACCTTCACTGTTGCTGCAGTTTGCATTCACAGAGCAAGGATCCATCGCACATTCATTTATATCTACAACAAGAAAAAATCAGGTATTATGATGACAAACTGCCTTTACTCTTAACAAATAATATGATATGAAATCAATGCATTATGATATACAAAGTTTTGAAGGTAATGCCCATTGCCAAGTATCAAATGTGATTAATTTGATAATGCTCAATGTAGATTAAAAGACATAGGTTCAAATCTTTGATTACTTGTACCTGTAATTTGTCTGATTTGATAAACATTGCTAAAATATGGAAAGAATCATAATGAAACATTTCTAGGTGAAAGTAAACTGTTATCTTGGTAGAGAGAAAGGTAAACAAGAATCTGTGTCTTCATATGTTAGATGAAGCAGGTGCTTGTCCTCTAAAGAACCATCTTATTTAAAGAATGCAAATAAATTTACAAATACCTTGACAAGTCCCATTAATATCAACATATCCCTCTAAACACCTGCACATGTAGCTGCCGACAGTGTTGAGGCACTCGGATATTCCGACACTACAGTTGGCGGCTCCCGACATACATTCGTCTTCATCTGATGATGTGATAAAAATCAAACATGGAGAAAAATAGCAGTTTATACAAATGGATTTTAAATAGTTCAGAAGATTCCCTAACAAAATAATCCTTGTGTGATTTCTTATTGTTCACAAAATATCGAATACAGTTGTTTCATAAGATGAAACAAAGGATGAGCAAAAATATCACAGGAAATATCAAAACAGAGTACTCTACTGAATACTGAGAGATACTTGACAGTCTTGCTCGCACTCACCAAGACAGGTAACGCCATCTCCTATGTACCCATCTGGGCATGTACAGATGAAACTCCCATTGGTGTTCTCACAAAGGGCTCTTGGATGACAACCAATAGAACCCCGTTTGCATTCATCAATATCTGTGCAAACAATGCCATCTCCTTCCCATCCTATGTCACAGGAACACGAGTAGGATCCGATGACATTTTGGCAACTGGCATGGTCTCCACAGTTAAACAACCCACGCACGCATTCGTCGACATCTGATGTACGAGAAAAACGAAATTACATGAGCTCCACGGTGACCAACTGTACCCACTTTCTAACAACAAAAGAATGGTATTCCCTCATTGAAAGGGTGTGTACAGGGTCCCCTTGTAGTAAGAGTGAATTTCACCTAGTATGGAGTGCAAATTCACTTGCAAGAGGAAGGGAAATTTTATACTTGCGGAATGAAACGTCGCTCTTTTTGAGTGATTTTGGAGTGAGACCTTGCAGATGACTAAAGTGACACTCCTACCTCACTTTTGTATGGAATGTACATGTGTAAGTACTGTTAAATCATACAACTACAATGCAAATTGTGGCAGGAAAGTTATCTTTTGTTGGTTGCTTGTTATTTGCCCTAAACAGTTTGTTTTTTCTAAAGTAGAGACTTTCACATTCATTCATTCATTCATTCATTCATTCATTCATTCATTCATTCATTCATTCATTCATACTACACATAAATCTACTAATGACACTCGATGATTATTTAAACATAACAAACCCAATAAGTTCCCACCTTGGTCTCGGTCAGTGAAAGAGATTACAACCATTACAGCATATTGACATTATGATGTCTTTACTGGTAATAGTGACATTGATCTCACCGGTGCATGAAAGGCCAGTTCCCTCAAATCCATCCAAGCAAGTACACTGGAACGATCCGGGTGTATTAGAACATGTAGCCTGCACCGAGCAAGTGTCATCGTTGTACCTACATTCATCTACGTCTTGGCATAATGTACCGTCGCCGTTGATGTCTTCGAAGCCACTCAGGCAAGTGCAATTGTAACCTCCTATCGTGTTTGTACAAGTTGAATAATTAGGATCACACAAATCGGTGCCTCTGTCACATTCGTCGACATCTGCAACAGGGGTAAATAGGAACATTATGAAAATTACGTTTGAGCATCGGAAAACTCTTACATGACTTCCTTGTAGGTATCCAGTTTTTGAATACCACTGAAGTCTGTAAATTTGGTGGATGAAACTAGGATAACTAAATGATATCTTTGAAGAAAGAGATAAGGGGGAGGATAGGATACTTATACAAGTTATTCCAAAGTGTGACAAACTGCTTCAAGCAGAACAAAGAAATAAGAAGGAACATGACAGGAATTTAACAGTTTTTAAATGGAATAGAAATCCCAAAAGAACTAGCACGAGAAATGTGAAACATATGCTCACCGAGACAATCGCTTCCATCAGGATGTATCTGATAGCCATCTGAACATTCGCAGTTGTAACTGCCCAAGACATTGAGACAGGACTGTGAGCAGGTATTATTAACGAGAGTGAAACACTCATCAAAATCTGGAAAATAAAAACAAAAATTATGATAAGAAAGATAGTAAGTATAATAATGATTTACAGTTGTAGTAATTACAATGCCAATAGTTATTGTAATAATTGAAAGTAATAACAATAATGGTAACAACAATACTTTAAATACTGAAAACAAAAAGAATAAACATTTGATGATGCTATTATTGCACATCAATATTGTAAGTTCCTTTGTTGAGAATGATGCTATTATTTCAAAATAACAGCCTCTCTGACAGAATTTTTTGACATATCTACATACATATACAGGTTGTTTGACACTCTTTATTTTCATCTTTAGTTTGCTTTCTGTCATATTTGTTTCCGTCATAGTCTTCAGACCAATTGCCATTAAGTTGCAAGGGAAACAACGGACTCATACCCCAGCATTTGAATCCTGTTCCAACCAATCCCAAGGGACAGGGACCGCAAGATACGTTAGCCTTGGGAGCTACGCTGTCTATGCATGTGACTCCAGGATAACATGGGTTATCAAGGCATCCGTCGTAGTCTTCGCTGCAGTCGTCTCCTGTCCAGGCAGGGGGACAGATGCACGTTACTACCTGACGAGCAAAATATTAAATGAAACGAAAAGTGTAATAATGAGGACAACTACCTACAATGCTGACATCTTTCCAGACTCTAAACTGGGGCCTTTATAGATGAAAGCAAAGGACTTTTTAATTTGAATAGTACACAGAGGTACGTTGCCTCTTTTAAGTTTCTATTAAGCTTGTATTTCAGATTTTCTTTACCTTGCAGTTTTATGTCCATATGCCTACATAGTTAAAAACAAAATACAATAAATTTAATTGCGACAAATTATAGAAATGATTCAAGACTGAAGAACATGACTCTTGACATGTATCCAGCTTCTTGGTAACCATCACAAATAAATCAAAAGCATTAATTTAAGTATTTTTGGTGCATCAGTTTTCCGATTCACATAAATGCAAAATGAAGTTTTATGGGATTTCTAGGAACTTTAGTTAAAATGGTTTCAGATGCAGGCTTTATGTGCATCTGTTTTACATATGCTCCTAGCCTCCTACCTGCCAATGGCTAATTACATTAAGCAACTATGGCTAAATGATTGTAAGCATATGAAGCTACTAGCTCCCAACTTACTGCAAACTTATCACTGACAAGATTAGAGCCAGCAACAATGTTGGAATAGTCACACGTTCCTCCGTTCTTGCAGTCACATAGTAAAACATTTGTTTCAGCAACTGAAATACCACGCCCATCAGTAGCAGAGAAACCCACTCTAACCTGGTCTGTACTGTATGGAGTCCACCTGAATACTGCTTCTGCATGGGGGAGGAATATTTTGGGAAAATTATAATTTCTGTAATATAACTGTAACTGCTGCCACAAGTTAATTGAATGAAGGAATGAAGGTTTCCAAATGAGAGTGCAACTTGCTAACTGTACCTGTATTAGATATTTTCGCAGGTGAGGTTGTATTGAGCAATGTGTATTGCCAATCATAGACGATAACGTCTCCGTCACGATCGTATGCCTGAACAGTGATTACAGATTCTCTGCCGACCTGTGCTAGGATCTGTCCATCCATTTCGCCACCACTAGTCATCACACTGGTTATGTTTGGTGGAAAATTTGCTGCAAAAAGAAAAATATTTGAAATTAGAAAACATGAAGAGAAATTTGCCAAGTCCCATCTTGCACATGGTTTTTTATAGATCTTCAGGAAAAAAAATTATGAAATTGAACTGTTTCAAAAATGAAATCCTGTTGATATTGAAGGCTACGATTATATTCAGAGAGTCTGACTGATTGCATAGTTACATGAAAAATCAGCATGAACTCACACAGCCACTGGGCATCATCTTGTAAAATAGCATTAGTCTTTAGAGTTCCAACTCCAGTGGATATGCTCTTAGTGGCCAAAGCATCAAACAGGCAAGCATCGTCTCCATCACACACTAATTCTGCCTCCACTAGTAAAGAGTTGTTCTCATATTGAAGGAGAAGTTCGTCGAAAAAGACTGGCATGAAACCGAAGTCATTCAGGTCAAACCATGTCGCATTTTGCTCATAAGTGAAAAGACTGTTCTCCTCTGAAACGCGCCCTGTGAAATTATGATAACAAGATTAAGGTTCACAGCAATTGGTGCACCAAATCATGATCATTGTTTGGGGGGGAATATAAAATGGAGATGGATGTCTCCTATATAGTAAAGGTGATCAGATTCAAAACATGGTGATAGAATGTATATATACATGCAAGACAGAATTATCTAAGTACATGAGGGCTCGAGGACAATAACACAGAGTACTCAATAGAATAGGATATTATTCGAAAATCCAATATTTATAGGTGATATTCTGGCAGTTGCAGCCTATGTTTAGATGAGAATCTGGAAATTCAAAAAGCGCTACCAAGTTAATCTCGCTACAGAGTTAAGTCCCCTACTTTTTCAAAGAAAACATAAAGTACATTGTATACAGTTGCATTTGTATGCTAGTTGTCTGATGACCGTCCTGCCATAAGGCTGGTGCGAGAAACACTGTGTAACCATGCACGCATTTTACTATGTTTTGTTCATCTAATTTATCATGTGTATAAATATAAGGATACATGCGGAGAAAACAACACAAGTAAAAGAACAATGTTAGGACTAATCATTACAAGAATAGTTAGAAAGATAATCAGGCTCAGTTAGAATATCACTGATAATCTGAAAATTGTACTCAGGCTGTTAAATTTTGGGAAACTTGCTATGAGTGCATAAACCATCAAAATTGCTGATCATTTTACCAGGCAAATTTGAACAACACTCTGCATGAATATGCAACAGCTTCCACTGATGACACCCTGGATTCACTGGCTGAATACTTTCTCTAACCTGCGTTTTCCTACTCTGTGAAATGCCAATGTGTACAGTATAAAAGGGTGTTCAAATGAGGTTTCAAAAGCCTCTTGTAATATTTTTTATTGCATTCCAAAAAGTAGAAAGAACCTGGTTAGACGTCCAGAATGGCTTCTCGCCATCAGAACCTACGAACTATCATTCCGATCTTCTAAATGCAGCAAAAATTGGGTTGTTTGCAAAGACCTTTCTTGGTGCTTTGCAAATTGGATCCAGTTCCCACATCCTTGATCACACTATTCACAGAAGATGTAAGCAGTGGACACACTTCTTCTAGTATGTGAATATCATATCTCTGATATTGGGAATGTAGTTTCATATTTTACAGGTTTTTGAAGATATTATCATCCCTAAGTAGGATCATCTCTACTGTTCTGCTAAACAAAGAAAGATTACTTACAAGACTTTCCAAAGGCAAACAATTCTCTGTCTGTTAGATTTCTTCCATCTTGAAGGGGCAAAGCAGTTCCATTCCGCAACAGAAAATCATCTGTGTAATCACCATTCCATACTCCTAGTGCACGAAATACAAAACACATACGACACATTCATTCTCGTAAACTAATTCAAATAGCTTTCATTTAAAATACAGCTGTGATGTTTCAAAACTTAGCTTCATCTGATATTACACTACAGCCTTATTTTAAAAAAATGATTGGCAATTACACAGAGCAAAAGCTGTCCAATGCAGTGGAAGGCTCAGCCCTTGGATAACTGTCCTTTGCACCCAAGAGAAAATCCAGTTAGGTGAGTGGAAATTGATCACTGGCTAAACATACATTGTAGTTCACAACTTGTTCCGACTTTCACCATTTGAAATAAAAAACCAAGTTCCAGTTGCAGCCCTCATAACCAGTAACAGAGTTTTCTGGAATTTTCTCTTGGGCATAATAGCTAATGATTTCTCACCGAAAAGTCCTTGAGTTTGGTTTCCTTGATAAGACTGTGGAATTTCGAAGAAAATGTCAAGAACTCCAGGAGTTGTCATGGCAACAGATATGGAAATTCCGATTCCCCAGTAGGCAACAATTCTGTCAGAGGCATTCAGGTTAACGTTGGTGAAATTACCGCTGTCTACTTCCAAATAAAAGTTAGGGTCACGTCCAGAGAAGTATGGCACTACCACAGCAAAAGTGTAAAGAAGTATTACAATGTATAACTTGTAAATCTTGTAGGCTTATATTGCAGTGATCATCTGTGCCACAATATGTCTAGTGAAACGACGATAACATGTATTGCATACAGTCCTAATTTCTAGTGTTAAATCAAAGTATGCTTGACTGTTGTGTACTCCATGTGTCATATGCAATAACTGTGCTACTACATGTAAGTTTTAATTCAGTGATGGTGAATTTCCAGATGAGAAAGGTCGAAAAGGGTTTAACCCACTTTCACAAGTAATCCTAATCCTGATCAAAGTAATACACACGGGATCAGGTGGATATGTATTCGAGTTGCAAACAATTATTGTGATATGTTGCCATGAGGATGTGATACGAACACATAACAACATTAAACATAAACCAGAAACTGTGAAGTGAAAATACGAAGAACTTAATTACATCTACAACAACTGATGAACTACCTAAAGAAAATAGATCAAATCATTATGCCATTATCGAGTTACCCAATATATTGAAAGACTAGCTTGTTGTTCATGAGTAGTGACACTGAACATGAAATTTAAAGTGGCTTAAAGTACTGTTTCGATGCCAAATTTGATAAGCTGTTCAAGTTTTAAACACAGTCAACACAAATACGCCGCAGCATGCGAACCAAACGCATAAATTTGGAAAGATGTGACTTTGCTACTGTGTATTCCCATTGTGGGATTTAACTCGAAATTCACTCCGACATCTCACCTTCAGTAAGATTTTCCTTTGAATAGTACTCTGTACTGTTCACAATGGTGTAGAAATTTGTTCTGTCTTCATTTAACCTGATTTCAACCTGTTAAAAAAAAGAGATGGTTAAGGGACAGACTTGTAAAAGTGCCCTTACAAACATAAAACAAAATTTTTACCGTGGTAAAGTGACGGCGACGAAGATGTTGCAAATGGTTGGTTTTACGTTTTGGTACAAGATAAAATAATATCTTTTATGTTGGAAAGGCATTCTTAGCTAAGTACTTGGAGTCAGCTCATTTCATGTTGACAGTTCTCTATTATCACACATCACTTACTGTCGTAGATCCACGAACACTGGCTGCAAATCCTGTAAACACGGTCCCATTGGCCGTATCGCCTTCGGACCAAGCTCTTTCCATCCTTCCCTGAAGCTCGAACATTCCGTAATTGAAATCGATGAGGGTGAATTCTCCCATGCCATTGAATGTATATGAGTACCCATCTAAGGTCCTCATATGAGGGTCTCCGAACATCCACCCTGTTCTTGGTGGAAGATAACCGTCACAGCTACCTGCGGGGCGTTTTTCCTCATAGAAAGCACAAAAAATTGGATCTTCGGAAGCTGCACAGCAGTAATATCGCGGAAGGAGGTCGTCATCTACAACGGTATTGTGAACAAAGGTACAACGATGTTAGGTCATTCACTTTGACAGGTTTCAAACTGAAGAACACTGGGATGTTTGTCTTAATTCCAGTTGCAATGAAAACTAAACTGTTGACACAAATCCATTAATATGTCAACAAATTACATGGTCACCATCATGTTAGCTGTATTGAATGTATGCAAGGGCAATTGATAATCAGAAAAGAGTAAGACTTAGGTCTCTTTTTTTTCTTGGAAATTTTGGCAAAATGAAGATAAGGCAAATTGTAACTACGTTACTTCACAACATCGCATGGTGCATTGTAAATGAGGGTAGAAAGAAGCAAATGTTTCGTTCTGGATTAATAAATGCGTTTTACATATGTGACTTTCTAAATGAAACAAAGGGTTAATATCATCAAAGTGATCATTAATATTTTTCATTACCTAACCAGTTTTGATATTCCTGGTCATCTACTGTGTTGCCATAGACATACTGATGTCTAACCACGAAAGAGCTAAGCCATAAACTTTCATAACCTTCCACAAGAGAATGATCGTCTCGATAGCAGCAATGCATTCCACCACCGTTCTCATTTGCTAAAGTTGTTTGAAGGCAAAACGATTCTCCTGAAGAAGCAAAAACATCAACAACAGTAAAAGGTGAATTTCAGGTCCATTGTAAGCTTTTTGTCCCAGTATAAGGAGGGGGAGGGTGTAACAAGATGAAAGGGCAAAGGTCTTTTAAGCAGAATAATAAGCAAGAAAATAGAGGGGGTGTCCATAAAATATGGCAACATCTACATAATTGCCAAAAGTAATGGACACTTTAAACACATTCTGACAAATGAAAATAAGTCAAGGAAAACAAACCTTCCATGCTTTCAATATCCTGAAGTATATCACTAGGCAAACGTCTCATGTTTGAATTCAGAGAGGACGGTCTTCCACTTCTAGAGTATGTGTTGTCTGTTCTGCCCTGATCAAAGCCACAAGCACATGTGCCCAGGGTCCTGGCCCATGTAGAAGGGTCTGGTTGCTGATAATACCAGTCAAGACACAACTGCTTGTAGTTGAGAGTATCTACAGTATTATTCTCCAGTCTGAAGAACCAACGTCCCATCAAACCACTGTTACCCACCAACAGGTCAGGACGATACTTAGAAGAATCGTCGGTGAAGGGACTTTCTGACTGAGCATTGTAGAACCAAGTCCCGCTGTTGTAACCGATTAGGGCATCTTTGTTAAATATCAAGTCTGCATCCCAAAGCATCTCATCTTCTCTGTAGTTGAACATTGCAAAACTATATGTACCATCCGTGGCTAAAACTAACTGAAATGTATTTGACTGAAGAGAGAAAGAATGCGAAAAGTAATGTCACGCTGTGTGATGAAGTCACGTACAAAACTAGAATGGCGTTTCCTGCAGAAGTATACTGACGTTCCACAGAACACTTGTTAATAAATTTATTACATTTTGGAACATGGCTGTAAATGTTCTCAAATTGGAATGACATTTCATCAAAATTACTAAATAATGCCAACAACAATACACAAGGCCATAAATTTAACACTTCTTACAGACAAGTGCACATAATAACCCATTGCATTTAACATAATGATCATTTTTTAAGTCAACAGGTCTTTGTTTTTGGGGCTTTGGGAAATAACCACTTAGGTCTATTCTGAACAGTCATGTAGGAGGGTGATTCAGCCCTCAGAAACAGTGGATATCCATCTAAATCTGGGTGATTGGTTATTGATCAATTGATTTCCCTTAGTACTCACCTCAAGTCCTACAAATTCCGCCTTATAGGCTGGTACCTCGCTCCAAGTTACAACAAGCATCCAATTTGCAGAAAATGTGACATTCAGGGTATTGAGACTTTCATCAAAAGAGTTTATTCTATCTGAGGCTTCTCCAAGGAGAGCAGAAGTGTACTGAGATGTACTGGTATTTACTGCATCATATACCTATGGAAGAAAGAATCAACAGCAAATGGGAGACTTGCTGCAGCTCAGAATGTGACTACTTCTTGCTAAGATACAGCGTAAAATATTACATTTTACATAAAACAAAATTCATTTCTGTAAATTGACTTATATTTTCCAGGTATGATCTCATACATGACTCACCTTTTCCTGGTATTCCCTCATCTTTTCCAGGTATGACATAATATAGCTGTACGTAATTGGGAATGATATTAATTGAATTGGTTTTTCTTCATATGTGACCGATTCAAATTCAAGATAACCTGATTATGCCACAATAAACCTGACTGTTCTACAATGAAAAAAAAAAATGATGGAGAAAATGTTACAAATATCTGAATATCTATTTCATGCAGTCGACAATGAGAGAAACATGGTGAGATTTTTACCTGGTAAAACACATCTCCTTGATCAGTTGTCAGATCAACATCAGCCCAGAAGGGTGCTACGATTCTCTCCTCATGGGTTGAACTAAAACCATCTTGGAATGGATGGGGATATCCATACTTATCTTCATTTTCTCGAATTAAGAGCAGCACACCATTTTCTGTAAACTACGAGGGAAGAATCATTGACAGATGAGCTGTTTGTCTCATTTGAAATTGAACATAGGAGAAAGTATTTGTTACAGAAGACAGAAGTAAATTTCGATGACGTATGAGGAAACTTCCCATCGTAAATTACATTTTAGTCTACCTGATCGTAAATCTCACTTTGGAGGGGACGTGAAGATGTCTCAGCGATGGTAGCTAGCATATATTACGCAAGCTTTATTACTATCAACACTCTGTATAAGGTATTGAAATGGTACAAAACGTGATGACTCACATAAAGACTGTAGAAAAATTCTCCCCAAAATGGGAAACCAGCAGGAGGTCTGATAGTTGGTGAAACATATTCTGTAAATTGCGTGCCACTTGTTTCAAAGGACTCCCTCAAGCTGATATCTCCAACAGCAGCCCCGAATGGGAAGAAGAAGTTTTCTACAGAATTTGAAAGAGAAAGTCATAAAATTTGCCTTCCAAATAGTCACCAGAAAGACAAAACAATTGAGAAACCATAACTCATTGAAATGCAATTTACACACTTTAAGAAAAGGAGTTCTTGGCAAGCAAGAGATATTCCCTGCTAGACAAAAGATTCCAACCAGAGCCTTTTCTTCTTGCACAATGTCCTGTAAATTATTCTCCAATCACCCTAAGATTTGTCTGCACTAAACAAATAAAGAGCCCTTTTTTTAGAAAGTATGCAATTCTTAATTTAATATTTGAAATGCGGTTTTAATACCTTTACTTAAGAGGTGTTGGAATATGAATACAAAAAGGTACGACAATCATAAGAGAGGAACCAACTTTCTTACCACGACACGTGATGCCATCGCCTCTGAATCCAGAATTACAAGAGCAGTTGTGTGTTCCATCTAAGTTGGTGCAAGTCGCATTCAGATCACAGTTATTGAGAGTTGAATTCAAACATTCGTTGATGTCTGTTCAAAGATATCAGCATTGTCATATTATCACCTGAACTAATTCAGTGATATATCAAGGCTCCATATTCATTGAAAGTAGTCAATTAATGCAAAAGAATGGTGTCACAGTACAGGGTACCCGGCCCTCTAGCAAGCTTGCCACCAACCACGTTGCCCCTTAATTACCAGTTTGCCCCACTCTCTTTACCAGTTTACCCCAAAAGACCTACCAGATCACCCCCAAGTGCAGACCAGTTTGGCCACTAATCTATACATGTATATTTACATTGATATGTTAGTGGTAATAGTGTTGTGTGGCGGTCATTACATTACGTTTTATGTTTTTGGTCTCTTGTATTCATTGTGTTGTTCATAAGTTTCTCATCTTTTTTTTTTTAAGCTCAACACCTGTAGGTTGTTGGCACAGTTGAAATGCATACACGCATATATATGCTGGAGAGTACCTTCAGAGTGTGCTGGTTTCAGAGTTTCACATGATATAGTCCCATAATAACCTTAAAATTTGAATTAATAATTTTACTTGATTGGTTAATTGATACATGCATTTGACCAGTTGGATATTCCTCAAATAAAATATTTTAAAACAACAAGTAACTGGTCTTCAACTAGCATGAGCTGGAACAGTGAACAAAAATCATCTAAACACTGTCAGTTTGTATGGATGGTGGGGTATTCTAGTTCGGATTTTCCTCATTTTTTCTAACCTTTGTCTTTATTGCACCTGTAACTGTTTTTGCTATCGTAAAAAGTATTTTTCTGTCGTGAAAATTGTAGTTGAACACTATTACAACAGCATTTGATGTCAGTTTCTTCAGGGGGCAAACCAGTGGGTAGTTGGGGGCAAAATGACTTTAACTTTGGGGCAAAGTTGCAAGAGGGTGCAACAACAAGGGCGAACTCGAAAGGAGCTAGGCGAAACGACTGGTAACCCACTACAGGATGCTACATACAAGTTTATGGCTGACAGTTGGAAAGGAAATCATTAATGCAATGGAGGGGTATGTAAATATCCCTAAAAGTCATTGACAAGAAGCGTATAATACAAAATGACTTGGTGCTGAAGATAATAATTTTTGCATGCGAAGTAACAACTATATGGTGAGAGAGCACATTCTGTGACATGAATCAAGTATTACCTTCATCACAGACTTCGCCAGTCCATCCTGTTTCGCAAACACATTGGTACATGTTGACCAGATCCACACAGGTGCCTCCGTTGGCGCAAGGATTTGACGTACATTCATTAATTTCTGTTGGGAGAAACAGAACACAGGGACTTAATTTCTTGAGTCCAAAACGGACGAATGAAGAGAGGCTGAAGAAAGATGGCTGAAGAGAGGCGAGGAGAAAGGTTACAAACTTTGTGTGGAAGATGAATTTAAAAAGTCTAATGCTCACATTCACTGAAGTTGATGTAATATTGCTCACCTTGACATTGTGGAATTGTGCCATTAAGTTCACCATCGATGCAGTATAAGACTGCCTCAGTTGTGTCTAACAATTCATATCCTGCATCACAAATGAAATTTGTTGCCCCTCCATGGATGAAACTACCAGAAAAATTTCCATTCAACGGAGGTTGCGGTTTTCCACAGTTAGCTGAAAGAAAATACAGTAAACTTAGTGAAGATAATCATAACTGCTTCCAATGCAAAAAATAATTAGAGCTAAGGTACGGGTATACAATTGAAGGAGAATGTAAAATACATGCATATCAGTGTTTACGCTAAAGTGCGCAATTGCGCGATTCCCGCACTGACTTTCCAAATCCCGCAATGAAAATAATCATCTGCGGGACTTTCCCCGCACCTTTTCCCGTTTTTTTTTATATGCATGAAGGTACGATTAAGTTGGACCTTGTCTGTGG
>VJOZ01032882.1:1769-14387 GCA_009801055.1 Stichopus horrens
TTTTATTAAACCTAAGATGATCTTAGGCTACATTTGTGAGGCACACAAATTATCCTCACCTGTTCTTCTGATTAAGCTTCTGTTCACAAGAGCAATGAGCTGTGAACAAAATAAGAAAATAATAAATAAGACAAACATTCAGTGCCTGTAGGTAGAAACCGCAGTGACAAAGAGCACATCATGTTCCTTCAGTGTAATTTCACTTCTTCAAATTGAGTGCTTCTGAGGGGTACCTCCATCTTTCATACAAGTCTATAAACAATAGGTTTCCGAGATCGACACAGACAAGGATTGCCTGATGAATCCAGCTGCTGCTAGGATATTGGTGGTAGGAGAGAGAGCTGACCAGGTATCAAAGACCCAACCCCCACCCCAAGGGCTACTCACCTCCTGCAGTTTCTGGTTCCCTCTCTCTCTCACTTTCTCCCCAGCATCTGCATCCCTGCCTTTGATGATTGGTAACTCAAAGTTTTTGCGAAACTGCTGGGCAGAGCCTGAGTGGAAGAAAACATGTTCAGGATGGTGCAAAGGAAAACTGAATTGCTTGTAACTACTCCCAATCATGCAGAAACAATTAGTATAAAGCATTGATCTTGTAACTAGTACAGTATATACCTATTATACAAACTTTACAATGGACAAGGACCAATACTGTAAAGGTATGACTATGCTTACTCTTAGTGTTTTTTTTCTTTTATTTTGCAAATAACGTGTGAGAGACATCTAACGATCACAATGATATTGTAGCGCATATTAGGTTTCTCATCTCTCTAAGTTATCGATCTTCATTTCCTGTTGTATATTTTTGTTTTCCAGAAGAAACCAGATGTTGAGCACTCTTCCTCAGCACATATTGTTTTGTATACCATGCAGGAGTCTCTGTTATCTTTTCCCTTTTGTGTAAAACTGGCTATCAAACCAATCAGGCTTGACTTTGGGCCTCCAGTGTCATTTGGCCTTCCTTGTCTTGATGCAGAAAAGTTACTTCCTTCTACCTCGTAGAAGAGTTGTTTTCAAGGCGTTTGATCGTAAGGAGTGGTTTTCATGCACCACAGGCCCTCCATTAGAGTGAGTTTATTTAAGAAATACCGCAATCTAAAAGAGCCCATTAAAGCAAAATTAACGCAAAATTTAAACAATTATTTTAAACCCTTTTAGATTAAAGTGTCCGCTTTAGGTTTGCCTTTCTATTTAACCATTTGACCATTTAATTCATACCAGAGACCTACTTAACAGAACGGCATTGTTAGGTCATCTCGGTCATAAGTGGCTAGGTTACATGGTTATTGTAAGGGCCATTGTAATGTGTTACACATTCAGGTGTGTTAATATGCTACGTTAACAGGATTATTGTGTAGTAGAGCCATTTTGAATATATCTATTGCCTGGGACAGTAACTTTTAAGTGATTCCATATCTTTGAGCTGAAACTGTCACCTGAGGCATTCGTAGTTATGCCGGTTTTAACAATGTGCTGATATACAGACAGATGATTTAACATTCGTAAAGTTTGGTCACAGGTAGTTTACCCTCTTAAGGAGTGGAGAAATATTTAAACATTATTTGATCTTCCATCATGGAATTTCAGTGAGTAATATACCCTTGTACCCAAAGCTGTAAATCCGAAGGTTCTAGCACAGCTCAGTATTTTTCTCGCATATGGTAAGTTGGCCTTTTAACTTAATTGTGAGTCTCATTTACTTGTTACAGCAACTTTCCAGCGTAATAGTATTTAGTGATTGTATTACCCGCTTCTCACTCATTTGCGACAACATAATGCTAAAGAAAGCTTTTGACAACACTTTGCATAATGTCCTTTGCTACAAACACAGTTTCCAGCTCAACATCACTGCTTTTTTTCATCTCATATCAACAACAGGTCGATGCAGATTAGGTATAATAATGTTCTCTCTGATTTTTCTCCCCCTTCAAGTCAGCATGCTGAAAGTAATCCCTCTTCTACAGTATGTAGCCTGTATATAAATGACCTCAAAAACAAAAATCTTTACACTACAAAAATCAGCCGGTTTGCAGATGACATGCAGCAAGCTATTTGGAATTCCTATAAGGACAGAATGAATGCAGTGAATTACAATGTCAAGAACTCACTTTACACCACTCTAGAATAGTGAAACATCTAGAGGATTAAACTACCCCCTCTGAAGCAAATTTGGGATTTTTGACTATCCTCTTTAGAGGAGCAATAAAACAAAAACAAATTAAACAGCTAAAATACATACACAACAAGTCTATTAGCAATGGCTACAGTAGGGAGCCAAATTCCTACAAATTTTATTAGATCATAAGCTACATAATAAACATCATACAAATGAAATCAGAGTAATCACCCACAGAAATATCAGAATTCTGTGCACTTCTAAGATTTTTAAGCTGGAAACATTAACCCATATGTACAGCCGTAAAATTCTTTATTACTGTACAACCTAACAAGCACCCCCAATCCAATCTCTAACAAACTGAATATTCTCCACAACGTCTGACTACCATATCTGCCTAAAAGCCCCAGGTACACGTGAAATTTTATGGGATAAGATGAATCTTGCAGATGAGACTTCTAAACTTCAGAATTAAGTTCTTAGTTTCAATGCGGGCTTAATCGAAAACAATCTTATTCATGATCCCCTATTCCAAGATTTGCTCACTGAATATCTTTTTTCCTCTTGGTCCCTCCAACCTCAAAACAAACAAAGTACTGTAGTAAAGTACTGGGTTTAGGGCATGTGGGCGTGTCCCTACGCCCTGTAGGACAGGAACCTGGTGGCTTCAGTGCTTGACAACTGGATACTTAAGAGGTGAAACAACAGAGCCGGCGGGGAGCCCAATGTGTTACCAGTTTCTTGCAAAATTTTCTGCCAGGACTGGGGCCAAGTCGCCACCCAGTACTGCTCTCGTTTTTCACATTAGCATACAATGACT
This sequence comes from Stichopus horrens, assembly GCA_009801055.1. Lineage (NCBI taxonomy): Eukaryota > Metazoa > Echinodermata > Holothuroidea > Aspidochirotida > Stichopodidae > Stichopus > Stichopus horrens. The sequence continues at coordinate 4,706 of VJOZ01032882.1, forward strand.
CTTCTACCACTAATTCCCTTTATTCATATATCTCTGCTAATATACATATCTTTGTTAATATATATATCTCTGGTAATAAACATGTAATATACAATATATATGTATATTCATTGCTAGGTGATCCTACTCTGTCGATTTACATGAAGGTCGATGGCTTCTTCCCATTCATCACTTAAAATTTTATGAGTCATAATCTGCAGACACACAGAAATGCAATGCACTGAGAGGCTCTTTTCTCACAGGTTGGTTGATTTTAAATCATTTCGATTTAAGTTGCGACTATAATCAAACTTTTAATTCATGATCACTTATTTAAATCAAGGTTCCTGCAAAATGGCAAACCCTGTCACAAACAGTGCTTTAGGAGAGCCATGACTCACCTAGCAAGCCTTCATTCACAAACTGCACAAGGCTGAAATACTCCAGCAGATCGTTCTGGATGGGTGTCCCTGACAGGAGCACCCTCCGTTTCGTCTTCAAGAGGTTCAAGGCCTGGTAAGTCTGGTTCTCACAATTCTTCAATCTGTGACCCTGCACAGTAGCAACATTTATATTAGTGGTGGTGAGAAAATAAATACTAACTCAAACATATACACAACCCAAGATGCATGTGCACTATTCCAAAATGATTCACAGGAAAAGAAAATATATATTATTATTAAAAGAAAATATGATTATTAAAAGAAAATATATATTATGTGTTATAACATTAGACAGTACTGAATTTGTACGTACTGCATAACTCAAAAAACTTCACATGTCACCTAAACAATCTATGAGCAACTAAAAACACAATAGCAAATACTCATGCAGTTTGCAAGTTAGTTTCAGTATCACAGGGGGGCATTCAAAGGGTACTTTTTTCAGCTTTAATACCTCATCACAAATGACCAACCCGACCGGTCCCTTGTGCAGAACATGAGAATGAAGACGGAAGGTCTCGTAGGATATGATGAGGATGGGCTCAGCTGCCCTTCTGCCTTGTTGGCTCATGAAGGAATCTGTTGAGATAAGGTGAGCCAAGTTTTGCGATGAAGACGGCGAAATTCCACAAAGATTTCTGCTACTTTGACCTTTGTAGATCATAGATCTAGGTCTTTATGAAATAAGCCGACTGTGATACGAACCACTGGAGATAGTGGTCCCAGAAACAGCAACCCAAATTTAATACACACAGTGGTCCAAATTTCACACAGCTGTAAAAGACAGGGCTCTTAAGAATGACTTAAAATGACTGAAGCCAAGAAGTCTCTGCTTTCTGCTGCACATTTGCTCTTCTCTGCAATTGATTGCATTAATCCTTGATGCTTCTTCTTACCTGGAACGAACATTTCACAACGTAGCATCCAAGTACAAAGAAATAAAACCTTCAGCCATTGCCTTCCCGTCACTCAAGACTGGAATATTCCTGAGGTCCAGTATGGGCACCATGAATGTATATAAGTAACTACATTTGACATTGCGTGGATGTCGCTATGGAGTGACAATATGGACAATGTATGGACCATTCGTTAGGTTTCTCTTTTGTTCATCATTAATGACAAGTATTTTGTCCACTGCTTTGTTATTTTTTTTAAGAATTTCCACAACTTTTCCATTTCATTATTTTGAATTTTTTTTTTCAAACTATTATTAGAGAGACTGTTTTGTGCGTTCTTGTTACAAGTCTGCGATATTCAAACAAATGAAATTCCGCACTGTGGAATTTACTCAGAGTTCTAACTAGGACTGACTGAAGTAGAGGCCTTGAGTTTAATTTACTGTACTTAACAACTGTACCTAACTTTTCATTATACAAGAATGTGCTTCTGAAACTGATCCACTAATCGTTGAACATGTCTCTGTAATGTAAGCCTTTTTAACGATACTCCTCTCTGCCATACACTGGTGCTCAGCAGCAAGTCTGTTGGGATCATCAAGTCACCAGACTATCATCACACAACAGACAAAATGGTACAGCTTCCATATCAATTAGCCCAGTTTTGAATCACCATTAACACTTTGATTAGTAAAGTATCAAATCCCTATTGTCTAAGAATTCAACACAAGTTAATTAAACAATACCAATTAATAAACCATGTCATACTGGCTGCACAGTTAGTTCATTCAGACAAAGTACTACGAGTGGTGAGCAATTCAATCTATGATCCACAGGCAATTGTTGTTGATTCGCATCCATTGCTTAAGCCTCAGTTATTAGTCATACCTTTATTCTGATTTACAGTACAAACATAAAAGACAAATGGAAACATTATTTTGCCTTAATCAAAGCATTGGACTGGAATTTTGTGCAGTACACTGACACAAGAGTGTTTGACTATCAAGGGAGGTTTTTATTGATACTCTCACGGAGATGCGCACTGTGAGGAGTCAGCTGGATCACAGTAAAACGGATACTACTCACTCAGGTTTCGGTCAATTTCTTCCTTAGATCCAGAATCTATTGCGAGAGCATTGACCTTATCCCCGAGCCACTTGTGGATTTCGTTGTACCAGTTCTGTTCATGATATAAAGCAATAGTTGAGAAGAAAAAATAAGAAAAATATGTTTATCAGTACATGCAAGACATATACATTTTAGGTGACGAAAAAGTGGGAGAAGGAATTACATAAATATATCTATTTGTTTTTTAGCCAATGTGAAAATTGCAAATAGCCACAACTATAGTTTGAACTGTTCACCTGGACTCTTCAGGTCTAAATCACTATCAACTGTGCTAGCATCTATGCTCTTTGCAATTCCTGTGGTTAAACAAATTCAGTAACATGTTGTATGAATTGTATCTATAATTGTCACTCCATAACGATGTACTTGGTAACCCCTACTAATCCCATGAGATGCGTTTCCAATGGTTTGGTTCTAAAAAGGATACAGTATCCCAAGCAAATATACTAACTACACTGATTTGATCATCACAATAAGCAATATACAAGTTAAGGAGTTAGACTCACTTTCACAAGGCTTGAGGGTGCAACAACAATTGCTGTATGTATCTCAGGCTTTCCTGCAAAAAATAAAATAAAATAGACCCTTATAGCTCAGAGATGATTTGAAAATAAAATATTTATGCAGTATGTAGTGAACAGCCTGCTCTACACCTGGTGAACATTTAACACTTGATTTCAAGAATCAAGAAAGAACAAAGGATTGTGATTAGTGACAATACAGCGAAGAAATGGAATACAGGAACTGTAAGACAAATTTAGACTGCTGAGATATCTCAAGCTTTCCAACATTGGGATATTATCAAAGAAAATGGATCTAAACTATATGAAGTAGATAATTACAGATATGGAAATTTTTACAGTTGTTTAATGAGTTTCAAAGCATAGGAGCTGTTACTCTGTTATGTCCACCGAATTGTTTATATGCTTGCATTTTTCAAACTTCTGGTGACAGGAGTGTGGTTTCTACCAAATCTAACGACTTACACAGGCTGCGCAAATTGGAAACATTTGTGACACGAGATGTGTCTTTTGAAGCAGGTGCAATGAAAAGGAAACATGAAAGCACGACAGGGAAGGATTTAAGGAGAGAAGATTGACTTTCCTTGAAAATTCATGGAACTATAATTTTCACACAAACCAAATTGGAAGAATATGCAAAAGGAGTGCCCACTTTTGACTGAATATGTAGATTTCAAGAAAATGATCATGGATAGGACCAAATGTTTCCCAAATACTGAATCAGCAGTCCAATAACATGACAGTCACAGCTTGTTTCACTGACTCACTACCCAGGATCGAATAGGACAAAAATCGTTGCCTAAACTGGAGTGTAATGTGACAAGGTAGCCAGGGCAATATAGTTGTCACTCATAGTCTCACATATGATGGGCGTCAATGTGAGGCTTGTGAGCTTTATGTCATCACTTCAGATCTCCAGTAACTGCCATCAACCAAACCAGGACTTACAGTTTCAAGATTTGATACCCAGCATTATTCCATGCCCTGCAAAATCCTGACATCTTGTGTTAGTTTGGTAGTAACAGATGACTGATGGTGATAATTTAGCACAAAAAAGGTGTTTGCATAAGTCTTCTGCAGAACGTCACACAGCATGGAATGCAATGAATTTACCTGTGATAGTTTTTCAATTCTTATCCTTTCCTTTTTTTCACAGATGAAGTATATTAGCTTCATGGTTGTGGTGATTTGATCAACAATTGCTGCCTTGACTAGAAACAAACATAGCTAGCTAACGGATACGACAAAAACAAAATACATCAATTGCCAGCCAGGAGCAGTGGAACTGGGAGGGGCGTGGGTGCTCAGGACCCTGATATTGTCAAGTGCTCCACTAATGAATGAATGAGAATGCATTCATAATTCTTCTACATCATCTCGACCCATCTGATATGTATTACCATAGAACACTCAGGAAATGTTGTTTTCTGAAATCTATCCGGCTTGTTAAGTGCAAAATTTTCTTGCACACTCTGTGCCAACTGATGATGGAGCTCTGCTTATATAGTCCTGCTGGCACTCAATTCCCCTCCCCCCAGTATTTTTTTTTCCTTCTGCCTTGGAACGGCAGCCACAGCAAATTTCACTTCCCCTTCTTCCCTCCTCCATTTCCACTTGATCAATTTCTCATCCAGTGAAAATTTTCAAGTTACAGGACGATCCCAATCCCTGAAAGGGATACTTGAGCAGAAATGATCATGGCTAATTTGGCGGTGTAAATCTCTATCAACTTAACTTCATGGAAATAACCTACCTTCAGGACTTTGTCTCAGAAGTGTCCATATTAAAGTAATACACTGGAGGGTTTTACCTAGACCCTGTAGGGGAAGAAAATACAAAAACACTTGGCATTAGTTCCTCTCAGTGAGGACACACAAATGAAATACTGTACCTTTGACAAATTCCTTCTCTTTCCCTGCCGATAAACTTTTCCAGCATCATATATGCTATCTGGTAACTTTCATTGGTGCATGTTTTAACTCATCTATCCTTAGAAGCTTTCTTCCAAAAGTTACAGCTGAGCAGGCAGAAATTAATGTGATAACACATTCTCACAAATTTGGCTGAAACAAGGCTCTCTGTCCTAGAAAGACATACTTTATGTCTTACAATATTTTTATTTATACCAGACAGTCTGCACACAAAAATGATCCCCAGACCATGGGGACATTGACTTCAATTAAACCTCAGTGCTTACCATGTCGTCAGCCATGATGCAGCCATAGCAATTTTCACAGGTACGTCCGGTAACACAATCCCACAGAAACTTGACACCCTGGGAAATAAAACAATGTGCATGTGATACCTATGTTCTTTCCTCATGGTCTTCTTATGTTCTAGAAACATTTCACTCCAAATAATGAAACAAGTGCTACACATGCTTGGCAATGTTAAAGTAGCACTTCTACTGAGCAGGCAAAACAAAATGATATCTGAGTCCTTTCAATTTTATTACAATAGAAAACGTTGATTCGCACTTTTAATACAATCTACTATTTTATTACATCAAAGCCACTTTAATACTAGCGAAGATGTTTTCCATAAAAAGAAAGAAATACAAAAATGGCTTTTATAGCACAAATGTTCATTCTGGTGTATACTGTAACTTGCCACTTCTACATTATGTAAGCAGCAATAAAAATGACGAACCTCTCTTTGATGGGGGCGTAGCTTCTTGCCAAGAATGGGATCAACAACGACTGTAAATAATCGGCAAAGTCAGACAAACAAATAATTAATAAACAACAGTATACTAGCAGATTACACAGTGTATCTTTTGTTCTCTACGAGCAAAATAGCCGCAGTACAAGCAAACAATACTAGCAACTAACTTGGTTTAAAATTCCAGCCAAAGATGTTTTAAAATATAGCACGAATACATTGAAGAAAGTTGAAATACAGTAGATCGCATCGAGACAAACATACCATTGACAGCCTCTGTTTAAATACTTTTCTATATTTTGATGAGCATTTAGCCTCTGGTGCACTACTGTCTCACTTTGTGTATCGAAACATTGCAGAATGTGGAATAAACTCAAAGTAGCTGGACTAAATTCAAATAATTACTCAGATCGACTTACCATGTACTTGCACATCCCTGTCACAAGAAAAACAGAAACAAGTTTGGGAGAGGAAAAGATACATTGCCTGACTGATCTTTCTCTAAAATAATTGACAAAGTATCAAATGGTTTTAACAGCATGACCCCACCCCCCACTTGGGAAACCTGCAACACAGTAATACTGTGAAGCACCCTCCTCGAGGGCAGGCTAGTACTAAAAACAGCGTGTGCACTGTGTCTCTGACGTTCGAGCTATATGTACTGTTTGTTTGTTTACCCCCAGGGAGAGGAACACGGTGCCCTTGTTTGTTGCTATAAGACATCAATGCAAGGGGGCTATGGCATACAATGAACCAAATGTCTTTCTGACAGAATCCATTTACCCAATTAGAAATACCAATTAGCATGAAAAGATTCTTCAGAATTCACTAGTAAAAAAAAATCCAAGTAAAACTGTGAGTGAATCTTCCCAACTAGTATCAGATTGTGGTAAAGAAGAGGGGGAGGGGTTATGGATTAAGCAAAAGTGGACATACAATGAAGGTTCTGTTGGGGTAGGTTATCAGTCTTCACTAGGTGAGTAATTTGGGGTGTAGCAGTAGCACAAAACACAGGGAAGATGTTGGGCACATATCGGAGGGTGCAATAACAGCAGTGGCTTGAGAAATTCCTTTTCAGCATTACATCCTTTATCAAAGAAATTTCTTTCATACTGAGGCAATTACTGCCATAGAGAGAACACATACTTACCCTTCTTGCTTCAACTTTTCCTCTGCTGATACTTCTGGGGGTGAAAATAGGACCAGGGCATCATCTTCTGAAGGATCATGAAGGGGCCTTTTACCAGTTGTTCTGCGAACACCTAGTATCCTTTGTCTGTAACTTGGGCCTAAAACAAGAACAACAGACCAAACTGAAGAAAGATTGTATGAACTAATGGTCATGTGAAGTACTGATGACTGTGAAAGTACTCTCATGCCATTCTTCAATTGCATGATCTGCTCCACCAACAGTAAAGGTATGGCTAAAAACAGAATGATACTGCATAAAATTTAACAAAGGGGATCAGCAGCAAATATTCACGTACAACTCAAGAGAGAAGCCCTTAGCTGGACATGCTAGTTGAAGCCTAAAATGGCACATTGAGTTCAAGATGCAAATTATACATTTGCGAGGATTTTGAAGGTACAACGACTGAACGAAATCACATTCACAATGCCTATACAGTACTTGTCATACAGTAATGAGTCACGTTTCACATACAGTAGTTATGAAAACCCTTAAGACTTTTGACCCTGGCTTGAAATGGCTTTGTGAATATGAATTAGAATGATACTGAGAGACAATGGAACACAAACCCCAGATCAAACCACAGGAGACGTTTACAAGTTTTGGATCACAAATTGACATGATATTTGTCTGAAAGTGATGGTAAAATACTGATGTTGCTATACACATTTGAGCCCTTTCAATTTTTCACACAATTTGCACAGTTTTTCACATAATGTTCTTCTCAATTTTGGGGGTTTTAAGTTGTACTGTGAAATATTAACATAATTTTTATCCTTTTTTTTTTCCAAAAATGGTAAGCTTGTTTCTAATTGAAGTCCTCTTTGAGAAATGCACAATTCCAAATTATCAAAAGGATGATCTTAAATTGTACAGCCTTTTGAAAATAAAAAGACCACTTTAAGTGGAAGCTCATTGTAAACAGGAAGTACTGTCATTTGTCTAACGAGACTGAAAGAGGCAAGTAAATGACAAGTTGTGTGCTACAGAGCAGCCTATGCCACAAGGATTAGTACTATATACTGTGCAGTAGAAACAGATTTCCCTACCATCAACCACTACAAGCAACATATCAATGATCTTCTGCCCAAATCATGCTGAAAATGTGACAATGCCAGGAACGGTTGACCAAAATCATGATTTCACAGTGCTTTGGAAAATCAAGAACATGCATGATGAAAGTAGCAAAAGAATAAATGAGCAATATGACAGGAAAATACAGCAACCAACACTTCAGAACTGTTCTGTTTTACCTTTGTAATTTGGGATTGGTACCCTGAAGGGCTGGGCGAGAATTTTTCGGATCATGATTTCCTAAATGAGGCAAAAAAAGAAGAAAAGAGAACTGGTAAAGGTTGTCTGTACCCTGCACTGACTTAAAGCACAAATGAACAAAACCAACCAATAAAAAAATCGATTCATGAACAAAGCAACCATGATGAAACAAACACAATGGGATTGATATTTCTGTCTGTTCTTGCATTTTATTTTTCAGCTCAGACAACTCAAGGTTAACTTTGCAATGTGAAATTTGCAGTTTAAATACAGTAAGTTCATAAACTTGGCAACACCTTGATTAAAACCTTACGTGAGATGATTTTGATGATACAGACTGCTCTGTCATGACGGATTCTCTGAATGTCTCCCCGTTGCCATCTTCACCTGAGAATTTCCTTCCATTAACTGGTAAGTCCTTGAATCTTTTGCCATGGTTCTGAGAGGAGCATACAAAAATAATGATTTAAGAAGTAAATATAATCACACATAACACAGCAAATGAAGACATAGTCTTCACATGCTGAATGCAAGTTTTGCTAAGATGTACTAGGCCTATACAGTCATGTACAGTGCTTTTTATAACAGTGGAATTGCAACCTGTAGAATACAGTCATTAAATGATGGCCTTGAGCTTGGCTACCCAACCTGGCAACCAATGATGTCAGAACCCCCAGCCAAAAAATTGCTACCTGGACATGAAAAGGTTCACTGACACATTTTACATACAGTAGAAAGTCCTGTGACAATATTCTGGCAATAATATACCTGTACACCATTACCTACAGATGAAAATAGTTCACAGCCATGGCTATATACATCAAAGATACAGCACATGACTTTTAGTACAGTAAACATGCAAAGCAAAAAACTTGTTGTATTCCAATTTCACAACAAACTCAAACAGCAGCTCAAGCAAAGTTATGTCTTCACGTTCCAGACTCAGTATACTGCAGGACTGCAGGTTGTAAATGCTACTCTTTTTTGTTTGTAATTATTTCTGCTTCCATTTATTTGTAACTTACTTGAGAATAACTCTCTTGCAATGCTCTCTTTCTGGTTTGTTGATTGTTTCCTAGTCGACTAGGAGCACGACATCGCAACTGGAGGAGAAAGCAAATATGCTAAACTTAGAATACACAGATGGAGGGTTGTATTTTCAATCAATTAGACCAGCAAGTACGTACAGTAGGCCTAGGCCTAATGCTAGGCCTTAAGTGCCTACTGCATGAAAATAGGGGACACACGAAAATATGGGAATAGAGTACTACAGGCAACATCTTTAGAAACATTGGTACAAATTAAGAATCCATGCCTGGAAGCGTCGTCTACAAAGTTCAGACAACTAAAAAAGTTGGTGAAGTGTCTGTAGCACTGTATGTCTATCTTTCTTGGTCATCTTTTCTTTATTTGGTGGTAGCTTCTTTTTTTTTTCTACACCACCCTTTCAAAGTTGTGAACATCCTATGAACGTCCAAAACAACAGTTAAACTTGTGGAAGAAATGATAGGAATTGAAGAGATTAGATAATGATTTCAATCTAGGATGTAAAGTTATAAGAGCCACATTATGAGTCTAAATAATATAATT
>VJOZ01032900.1:2138-14972 GCA_009801055.1 Stichopus horrens
ATTGAATATGACATCTGCCGTAGCATCTCTTCTTGAGATAAGATGTTTACAAGAACTCCATACTGCGACCCTGTTGACCGCAAATAAACTTTGACCTTCACCAAAGACAATTAAATTTTTGTATACTCAATGAGATATCCCTACAATGTAGGAATGTACAGTGCATGCAAATGTCTGAAAATGTCTTCTCCAAGATCTTTAAATGAGAATATTTAAGTTTTGAAACAAAAGGCTTCTTCCTTTCACAATGATAAAGATGCATGCTAAGAATGAATGTATCCATCATTTAAACCTTCAGATATTGTGTGCAGGGTTTTCATTATTTGACCTCTTATGACCCCAGATGACCTTTGACCTCCATCAAAACAGTAGGGTTTTTCTTCTCAATGTGACAAACCTACATACTAAGTATGAAGAGTATCCTTCATTCCTATCAGGAGATATTGCATGCACCAGGTTTTCACAATTTCACCTCTGCTGACCCCAGATGACCTGTGACCTCCACCAAAAACAATAAGGTACTTCTTCTTAATATAGCAAACCTACATACCAAGTATGAAGCGCATCCATCATTTTCTATTTGGAGATATTACACGCACAAGGTTTTTCGCTATATGACCTCTGTTGAACCCAGATGACCTTTGACCTCCACCAAAAACAATAGGGTTTTCCCTCTCAATTTGACAAACCAACATATGAAGAGTATCAATCATTACTATCTGGAGATATTGTGTGCACAAGGTTTTCATGAATTGACCTTTAGTGACCCCAGATGACCTTTGACCTCCACCAAAAACGATAGGGTTCTTCATAATATGACAAACCTACATACTAAGTGTGAAGAGTATCCATCATTCCTATCTGGAGATATCGCGTGCACAAACTTCGTGTCACACACACACAACAAACACACGCACACATGCCATCATGACCGCATAGGTTTCTTTTTCATCGAAACCAGTTAGTGGTTTTGATTTTTGAGATAGTGAATTTGAGTTGACTGTTGGCAATGAACCTTGCATCAAAGATTTTTCCCACGCAATGTTTTCAAGGATTATAAGCAAGGATTAAATTGCTCAGATGTCCCTTGAAATAAGATACATCACACAAAAGTGAAACAGCATCCCAAGCTGTTTTCATCTCTTCACCCCTTTATGCATTAAAAGTTATCACACCGAAGGAAATCTAATAGGATTATCATAAAGTGACATTCTCAATTACACCTCACTGTTCATATCTACACCTTCCTAAGATGACTAATGCTGATATTACGATAGTCATTTATCATGTGGCGTTGCATAATATGCAGTCTAATACTACATGCATGCCGTTATTTCATAGAACGTCTTTCATTACACTTCATTAACAACCAATCACTTTTTGCCAGGTTTTATTGGTTTTGATGAAAAGAGAAATGTACTGTCTGCGGTCATGGCTGCAGTGGTTTACAACATGCTGGTATACCTTTAATGATTGCATTCATTGTAGAAATTTTCCACATTTCTCATGGATATCGATCAAATAGTAGTAAGGTGAGATGACAGTACATATAAATATGGTAGCAGTGCCTTCAGAATTACTGTAGGCTACTATTGGTGAAGAGTATGACTGGATGTAGTATGTGGTTCACTTTCATCATGAACTTTCTTTTATCTTTTGGAAGGTCACAGCAAGTGTCAAATTTGTCGCAATAATTTTGGAAACCAAAGGACTTGTGCACACATCCTTTATTAGGTCTGTTAGTGACTATACACTCCCTCAGTGCATGCAATGACAAAAGTAACCACAAGAAGGTGTGGAGTTTGGGCGGGTGTGGGCTTTGCTAAATTGGGTGCAATTCTTCAGCATGTGGTAGCTGCCAACCTCACCATGTAGCAGATCTCAAGATAGGTGCTTGCATAACAATAAATATCTCGGCTGATATGATTGTGGTGCATTTGTGGCTTTAATTGGAATGCCCTTTGCATTTCACAATGTCTTCAGTTGGACAAAAACTTTGCACAATGGTAGGATCACTTACAGTAGTGGTGCTGACACATCTATCCTGGGGGGTTATGCTAAAGTGGTGCCCCAGCATCACTTATGTGCTAGCTATGTTTGGGAGAAGACCCTCTGACAGAGCACCAGCCCATCACTGGTTTGTTTGAAGCTCCATTGGCTCATATTGCTGCCAGTGAGGTGATGATTTTCTCGATTGGCATTAGGGTGTTTCAGTTCTGAGTTGCAGTTACATAATGCTTGTGTAAACTCATTTTCTAAGTGAACGTGTCTCAGTGTGTCACTTAGTAACACCTTGCTGTTTGCACGACACAGATCTTTCAGCTCAGTTTCGGCCGACATGTAGGCTCCATTACCCGACCTACTGCTGTGTGGGAGGCTGATTTGTGTAGACATTGTGACTCTTAATTGACTCTTACCTAAATGTAATGAAGATTCAGTGAAAGACACCAGACCCTTTACAGATCCTCCATTACGTGATGGACCTTTTTGAAATCGTTCTAGTTCTCAGTCAATAAACTGAGATACCATGGTTCCTTATGGTGCTCATGGTTTTTGGTTTCGATGAAATTGTAACCTTTTTAATCAAGATTGCGTGTGTTTGTAATGCCTTGTAAACACGATATCTTAAGGTGGGAAGCTTGAATATGTGTAACATGTAGTGTACATACTGTAGGTACGCCACATTGAGTCATGGGTCGAAAGACCTTTTTGGGTCAACAGGGGCCAAATTGTGAAGACATTGTAAACATATCTCAGCAAGTGAAGGTTTGACATGTCACATTAATTTGCAGACCTGCCAATTGTTCCACCGTCTGTTGGCAGGACATATCTGATTTTTTAACCTGGAAACCTCCGTCTAAAAAAAGGTGGGATGTTTAAATTTCATCAACATTTTATGAAACAGAACACAGAAAATTGGAAGAGATCAAAAGTAGGAAAGAAATTTTGAAGTAAATACTGTAGTTTAAAGTACTGTAAATACTGGGCAGTTTACATATACTGCAGTATCTGTGGAACAAGCCAGAGATTCACAGGGCTGTTTCAGTAGCAGTTGTTTGTTGGCCTAAGTGGTTGGATGAGAATTGCTGTTTGACCATGCTCCAATACATGATGACTAACAGTGTTGATAATGAATCAGTTACACAGAGATCGTATTTCCCTCAATTTTCATCCGCCGGTCAGTAGTCTACAATGTGTGTGTGGTGGTGGGCCAATTATTCACATATCTTACTGATTGGAGTGTAATTGTCAACATGGAAATGAATCCAAGAGTGCATGCAATACAACAGTGATTTCACTATGAAATGTTCACATGATGCTCATGGTGTAACATTAATTATTTCTTCTCATAAATATGCATGCAAGCATGAGCTTAATATTTTTTTTTTGTTGACAAAATGAGCTTGTAAAATGATATCCCAAGAATGGTAGAATGCATCAGTGCCATATTAAGGACTCACATGCAGGCTATCAGTACATTGTCTCTTCTCTTTTTTTGAGATCGTGTAAAGTTCAGCGTGTAGGGGACAGGGTGTAAATCCTTAAATGCTATACCATTCAGAACAGTTCATTCACTTTCCTTTAAACATTGTCAAGAGCAAAATGTCTTCCATTGTGTTTGAAGTTTCTGCTTGAATTCATTACAGTTGGAAATATGTACACACAATTATTAAGGTTAATGCACTCCCGATGATGCAAGTGGGGCATTTTCTCCAACTTTCTGGATGCCATTGCCTGTCAGGAATACAAGATTATTGCCATAAGTTTGTTCCAACCGAATGCAAAAGCCTTTTGAGATTCTCTCTCTGCCGACATAAGAAACTTTTCGATTGGTGATGTGAAAATACCATATTTTTTGCCAGAAGAGCCAATAGCAGATTCTCTACGTAAACGTTTCTCTGAATTCTCACTCAATCAGGCTGGAATTGCCTCCATATGAGCAGAGCAGTGTGAGTTCATCGCAGTATCAATGTAAACTACGCACTTCTTCACGCAAAAGGCTTGGATGCATTCATGCATTTATTGAATTGTTCTGAGAATGACAGTAACCAAGTCAAAGATTTTTTATGTGCTCCAGATGAATGTTACATTCTATCAACGTAGTCATACGTATGTGACACATATAGCTGCGCAGTGTGTGTCATGTATCCTTTATTCAAGTCCTTTTGTTTCTCATGCTGATGACATGCATACTTTTGAATAGGTGGTGCTTAATATAACTGTTGAAATGCTAAACTGTGCAGTAAGGATGTGTCCATTTCTCTTCAAGCATAGTTTATTTTGTCCCAACTCCTCTACCTGTTCTATTTGTTGCGTCAATTCTAAAAACATTAGTTTCTGCTGTGAAACTGCATTTTAGTTGAAGTTTAGTAAGTATTCCCAAATAATTTACATGTTACACAAAAAGACTTTAAAATATTCCATAGGACTCATTATTAATATTGTTGTGTGTGTACCTTTGTTTTGGTGTTTGCATGCATAGTAATGAAAAGGTGGAACTTAATTACAATCTTCAGCTGCTTATCTGAATTTCAACAATAGGTTCACCACGTAACTGATTAAATGTTTTTTAATGATGAACTACCATGAATATGGTTGTATCAGTGAACTCAAGAAGTTGATTTCTTCTGTGTATGAGTACAAAGCATACTCAATTTAGCTTGTAAACACAAAGCCTCGCAATCAAGAGTGCTTTGACAATGTCTTTAATAATTTGTTTTGTTTTTAAGTGATCTCTGATGGGAGCTTGAAGGTACAGTGGATCGTATGCAGTGAACAGATCCACAACGTGGAGATCAAAAAAACCTTGAGTAGTATGGGTTCATGTGTAAGTAAGATCATGTGGCAAAAGACTTTGCTGTGGGAGGACCCACTGGTTAACTTCATATGCAGTATTGTAGTCTACCACGTTAAGTACCAGAAGACTGGTTGAGCTCTTGACTGGTCCTGTTACTTCACAAGACCATGCAGCTGCGCTTTCAAAAGCATTTATGGCTTCTAAAAGGAAATTCTTAATATCTTGGCTGCATATTGTATGTTTAAGGAAGTAAACAATATGTTAATTACCTGATGTGCTCTGTTTGCTAAAGAGGTAGTTTATTTGTCGTAACTGCATTTTCTGACAGCACGTAAAGAAGAGCATTTACCCTAAGGATTTCTTCTTTTCCTTTGGGGGGAGGTTGTCTGCCTGTCTTTTGTGTCTGTATTCACTTGTTTCTACCTTTCCAGTTGTGTGGCAAGAAAGTGCCTTTATTGAGAACTGAATGGACATGGAATCGAATTTTATTGGCATGTAAGAGATTTTTTTATGCTTCATTACCAGCAAAAGGAACAGTCTGTATGTCTTTGCCAAGTTTTATGAGAGTCACAGGACACACTAGAATTTGGTAAGTGTCTGACAATTCATGAATTCAATGATCAATTCCTATCCCCACAGTGTAGACATTATAGTAGTCATTTATTATTATTTTTGTACATGCCGATCTGAGTTCTTTCAATCGAGACCAAAGAAAACACTGTATTGATGTTCTTTTGCAATATGCAGCCCTGATTGACTCTCATTTCTATGGAACGTCACTTAATGTAAGATGTTCTTGGCATCCCCGTCCTGTGATTCAAATAGTTTAACCACACACCTTCGAGAAAGGTTGAACTCTTCTGTCAAACAGGGTCATTGGTTTTAGTTCGTGCCAGCTCACAATATGCAAACAAGTTTAGTCTCTTTGATTAGTTTCGAAGGAGCTATGATGATAGTTGCAAAGTTTGACACCTGCCGTTGATTCTTAATGTGTGACTGTATCCTGTGGTAGCCATATCTACACAGCAACAATTATTAAGGTAACTCCATAGTAAAAGATTACCCCCTATTGACTCCTTACTCATTTGCTTTCAAAGAAGTTGATGTAAAATGGCAAAGTTCTATTATCTTTGGGTAATATTGTTTAAATGTATTCATATTCTGCTGTGTAGATTGAAGTTCTTTTGTGCAGTACTCTCTCCTCAGTGCAGTGCAGTGGTCTTTGCCGTAAGCTCTTTAAATACCAGCTGTCAGGTTGCAAATGAAAAGTACCATTTTTAAATTTTCCTTCAGACTTAAAACTGGTCGAAGTTTTTCCTTCCTCTTCCTGCTTTTCTTCACTACATATGTATGCACATGGACACAGTGTTTTCTTTTTTGTGCTGTTTCACAACTGAGAGAGAACAGTGTTTGTATATGATTCATTCAATTTCTTGCTACACTGCAGCCACCACAGGTCACCACAATTCTGAGAAAAAAAAAGCAGTATATATATAGCAATGCAGTTTATGTAAAAAGTGAGACGAATGTATCATCTTTCAAAAACCATGAGAGACAGCATTCAAGAAAGTAACTTGTAGGCAGACAACAAGACTTTCACTGAGGGGATCTCCAGTGTGGCCAAACTGAGTGAACGCGCAAGTCAATCCTAATAGCCAGTGAAGTTAAAGGGTGACTGAGTTATGGCAAAATGAAGTTGACATGGAATTTACAACTTTCGGTTTATTTACGGGCTCGAATAATTATTTTAATCAGTGATGTAAGCACTAATTAATGACTTTAACTGTATTTAAATGACTTTCTCTGAAAGAACACATCTCAAAATGAGGTAAAAATCCCAAAACAGGAAAATGATTTTTTCATCATAGTGATGGACTAATTTTGTTTCTATATTATATTGCAGGGAACTTATGCCAGACAGGGCAGGGAGCTATGGTGATACCTCTAGAAAGCGAAACATGTTCTCTGAAGAGGGATGCAAACTGGTAAGTTAAGCTTGCTTCATGTATGTGACTACTACATGATAATTTCTAATAATTCATTTCACAGTGAACTCAATTCACTACTGCAAGAACATACCTTGTATAGTCAGCCAATGTACATCATGGTTTGACTAGAATGATATCATGCATGGAGATGTTTATCGGCCCCAGATGGGGTGGGCACATTCGCCTCCATGGTTACAACTCACTTTAGTTGCATCTTTGTCATAACGTGTCTGCGACATGCTATTATTTTTAATTCCGTTGTGATGTGAGTTATCAAGACACTAGATGGAAGGGCTCTCCAGAATTATACCTTCCTTTTCATGACCTTCCACAGAATCACTGCATTTCAGTTGACCCTCTCCTTTATGTTATATAATCAGGATCATAGAGGCCACAGATATGGTTACCTCAATCTTGTGGTGGCAAACCCTCTCTCTATCGACAGGGTTGTGCAGTGTGACTCCTGTTTTATACTTATTCATTCAAGCTGACAGAAAAGTATGAGAACCAATTACAGAAATATTGTCTTTTGTCATTTACTTTCTTACACCTGAAGGTGTTTCTGTCCATGGTTCAGTGACTTCTGTTATTCTGTCTCATCAGGTTGGACTCATGATCGGTTAGTTGTAGGTGATCATTCTATAGATTTAGAGGGTGGAGGCAGTGTAGCATGCTACTCCATGCTTAGCTACAATTGCATGTATTCTACCACTGATATATGAAACAGAGCAGAGCTTTTCACGATGCTGAAATCAACTGGAATAAGAATTTTACTGTTACTTAGCTTTTTTACCTTTTCAAATGGCCAACTTGGAAGAAGTAAGTAACATATTTTGTTAGATTGTAGTAGAAGAATAGATAGTAGGAGATAGAGACCAGTAAGGGAGATTCGTTGAGTTCTTATACATATATGGTGATTCGTATCAACATGACATAACACTACTGGTATTATGTGTTTTCGCTGGAGTTTTTATGATTCTATACTGATGAAAGCATTAATGAGGTCAAGTGTCTGTTGCTGAACTTTCTTGAATGTCCTGTCCCAAGATGTGAATTTGTTGAAAAAGTGTAGAATATAGATTGTTATCAAATTGAATAAATCATTTGCATATTGATGAGTAGCTTTGCTGATCAAAACTGTAACCACAAGATATTTACCTTGATTTTGCATGCTTTGTGCTGACTTAACTTGCTACTCATTTTTTAAAATAAAGGATTATGTGCAGTACCGTATGGATTATGTGAGTGAACTCATAGTTTTCTTATTTTACATCACTGGCACCTCAATGCACTTTACTCCTAGTTCTCATCATATTTCGAGAATTTCTCTAGTATTTACTGGATGCTTACAAAATCTTGCGTTGTTCAACTGTTTTAGCATTAGCATGTCAAATTTTCCCTGAAAAAAAAAAACCACGGCATTCACAAATAATGCACTCTACGGCAAAACTAAGGTTCTATTCAGTCCCAGTTTACTCTGCTAAACTATCAGAACCATTGAATTACTTCAGTGTGGGTTAGGTATCAAAGGAAAAAAAAGGAACATGATTGCCACGCTTGTTTAAGTCAGAAATATGCAAGGAAGGTTAGCATGAAGGTTTTCTATAGTCATGACTTAATCAGTTGCTTATATCACTTAATTGGTAGTCACCAAATTAGTGTAGGATTGAGCATGAAATTTTGCCTTGCCTTGTCAAGTTTTTTTTTTTTTTTTTGAGACAGGGCAGTCACGCCAAGCATGGTTGGTTTTAGGACTAAACATGAGGTCCAAGATAACACTGAAATATGGTTGATTTATACTTATTCTTCTTTCTGATACAATTTAGTTTTCAATTTCTTTAAATTTTCTTTAAATTTAAAGTTGGCCAAGTTGGCCAAAAACAAATACATAAATGAAATGAAATTTCTAGAAGGAAACTTTAACTCTACACTATGTTTGTATTAAGAACAATGGGAAGATTACAAAACTACTGTTAAACAAGTGTAGGATTGAAAAAGACATTACTGTAAGTTCCTATTAATATTTACAGTTACAGTAGTTGCTGAGGTACAATTCAGGTCTCAACTTCTTGTGTGATTAGTGTGAAAGGATAGAATCAGAGAACTACTGAAGGTTAGTAGGAGTGTGGATTGGGAAAGGTAAATATGTAATATTTATAGTTGTGTAAAACTGCAATTAAGTGAGAATGCAAGATTCAAACTCTTATTTCCTGTGTATATTATATTGCCTAGCAAGCCAAAGTGGTAGTCCAAGAAATTATTATGCATTGAGATATATTCACAGATAATTAACAGTCAGATTGAAGTTTGAAATTGAGGAACGAGCAATCGTTCGTCTCATCTCGTTTAAGTGTAGCTACTCAAGATGAGCAGCCATGTTGAATTGGTTTGTACAGAATTTATCTCTAAGCAACAGTAAATTCATGCATTTGAAATTTATATTTAGAAGTTTCTCAAGATTTGCACACTGGCTTTTTCTTGTGAATCACGTGATATTTTGACCATATTGGCTGGGAATATGCCCCCAGAGAAGATTGAAAGTTGAATCCTTTGTACATTTCTAGCTTGTGATACCCCTGAAGTCTGCAATGGTATGGAATGCCTTCATCGACCCTTGGCACCAAGTGCTCCAGCCACAGAATCAACATTTGTATGTAACTGCATGGAAGCAGCAATGATTGGTCCAAGCTGTGATGTTAATCCTCCACGTAAGTCACTTTTTTTCTAATACTATATATCAACAGAAAATGGCTCATGTAGTCAAGCCTCATTTAAACTTTTCTGTCACTTACCCAGGACTTCCCCTACAAATCATAGCAGGACTCGCCCACAAACTAATATTAGAATTCCAATGAATTTGGTTGACTTCAGGTAGAGTCCTTTCTGATACAGGTTTGTATACAGTTTTCATTCATGAAAGTAAATTGAATAAAGTGGACGTATTCACTTTCCTCAGTTTACTTTCCTAAACGATACACCCAGAGTTGGCCGCAACCCATCCCAACAGACATTTTTCTTCCTTTACCATTTTTAGAAGCCACTTACCCAAACTATTAATTTCAGAGTATGTATCATAAGTTACAAAAATACACCTCCATTACTGCCTTAGTTCATGGAACAAGATGGCACATGTTTTTACAGTTGACTGCTCAGGTACATGCTGATGAATATATAACACAATTACAAAATACAAAAGTTGATTACAGTCGCCGCCGCAACTCCCGTTTGTGGTTTTCATGAATGGTGAATATTCTTGGTGTAGCTCCAAAAAACTTTCACCGCCAGTATAGATTAATTTGGGAAGTCGCCAGCTTACTCTAAAAAAGTCCATTAAATTTCCATATTATCTGATAAAAACTTAAAAGGAACCATAGTGGGTGTTGCAATCTCAACCTACACTTAATGTAAGCTTATTTACAAACAGTAATGACATTATTTTCGTAATTACTTCTCTCTAAATATAAAGTCAAACTTTCTGCCATTTGCTGAACTAGGTTGTCACCATTTTGGAAATGTATGACCGTAGCACATGCACGGGCAATACCACATAATATGGGCAGATGACGTGTGACGTGACGATTATGTTATATTGCAACAACACTTGCAGGTGAACAAAAAGTACATTCATAAAGACTTCATATTTTCTTGGACGTGAATTTGTCGTATCCCCCAACGATGTCTTGTCGTTTTTAAAACAATATTTCAATTAATAGGACTATTTGGAAGGCTGCACAATGGTTTTCCACTAAAAAAAAAAAACACCCTGAAGAGCTCTGACTATGGAATTGCCCTTGAAAACAGGAGAGTAAAAGTAATGCATGCTCATGTATTGCTGAATCAGAACTTCGGACAAAGCCATTTTGCTAAGATTGAGACCTTGATTGTAAATAATTTGAAGCTGGGATTGATAGACTAAACAGTCAAACATCATCTCAATGTTTCTCAATTTACAAATATTCTACTGTTCACATTGAGGATGGAGTACGCAGTAGCCGAGATCGTTGGGCTTTTTATCTATTCACCTTTTTTCTACATCACATCTGGATATCCTTTGCTTTGAAATTTTATCAAGGATTTTTATTCCATTTTGCAAGGCACATTGGCAGGGTTTGGGATAATCCGAGACCTCGGATGAAATACATACCAAAATGATGCAGGTCGCACACTAGGCAAGGCCTGTGAGTTTGGAGGATGCACGACTAGCAATCTAGTTGTGCTATGTAAATGTGACGGCAGGCAATGTGTAAGCTAGCCGACCATGCCTGCCACGGCCACAGTATCACTAGAGATATACCCTTTTTATCCCGCATTTTGTGAAAATCAAACTAAACAAAATCTGTCAATGGGGGTTTTGTCAAGTCTCTTTCAAGATTAGGCTTGCAGTAAACTGGTATAGTCTATCGGGTAGAAACAGGAAAGCGCGATCAGAACAAAATCAATGATATCGCTTCAAAACTGAAACCTTCCACTAGCATGAAACATAGCACATGTCATGTAAAGCAAACTGTATTATATACAATTTTGAAGTTGAATTGTCCCCAAAAGTCTTGTGAAAAATTATAGGTGAGATTGTGTGCAGCCCTTTTAAAATTTCAATTATGATATCCTAATGTAGTGCACGTGTAGCGAATAGCCTAACCAGCTCGGTGACTCATATTTCCATATTACAGGATACAAATGACTTTTTGTAAGTTGCTGACTTCAGATTTTTCAAGAGACATTTTAAAAACTACTTTTGGGTTTATTTATTGATCCTAGCCGCTTAAAAAATTTTTAGATCAAAGTGTTGAAGTAGCTTGATATTGACTTCATGATCATAGAAATATATGTTCATATTTCTATGGGTTGTAATATGCCTCCCATCACTTTGCAGATGGTGTATGCATACAGGAGTATTAAAGCTTAGGTTTTTTAATTGGCATGTCCAAAAAGAGGTACATTTGGAATCTTGTGGAAACATTTGCTATTGTTTTCTTTTCAATTAACTTGAAAAATATTGATCATTAGTAAAAAAAATATGGGCATTTTGTTACAAGAACAGTGGTTCATTTCACTTTTTGGCCAAGACTGAACAAGGGATGGAATATTTGAGATACAAAATTGAGTGGATTTATTTACCACTAGTGGTGCTCCAAGGGGCGGAGCCCCTGGTTGGGGTCAAGGGGGCGGAGAACTGTCATCAGTAACCCGTAAAGTACTGAGTGTGAGTGTATGATGCCCTTGCTTGTAACCTCAATATCTTGAGGTATTCAAGTAAATGTTACAAGTGGCATGTAACTCATGTTAAATTGAAGGTCCCTATTGTTTTTCATGAAGGTCAACAGCTACATAAGGTCAGCAGAGGTTAAAACATCAATACCTTATATTTCCCACAAAGGAACATAGTGTAGTTGTGTTATATTGACGTGGTGGAGTGAAAATATTGCTCCATCTTTTCCATAACCTTTGTGCATGTTAAAGGTCATTTGCGGTAAGCAGAACTTTTTGATTTTGATGAAATCATAACCATTGTAGTCAAGATTGTGTGTGTGTTGGTGTGTTTGTGATGTCTTGCTTACAAGTAAACATGGTGTCGGAAGAAAGGAAGCTAGGGCAAATCATAGATTTGGTATGTAGCTGTACCATATTGATTATAAGGACCCAAGTGCTTTGGTGGGGTCAAAGGTCATCTAAGATCATTAGGGATGAATTGTATGAACCTTGTAAACATGATATCTCAAGAGGGGATGCTTGGACAAATGTCATATTTGTTGTGTAGGTGTACCACACTGAGTACAAGAATCATATAGATTTTGGTAGAGGACAAAGGTCAGTTGAGGTCAACAGAGGTCAAATCATGAAAACCTTGTAAGCACTCTAGCTCAAGAAAGTAAGCTTGTAGATCTCATGTTTCATCTGAAGCATTGGTGGCTTCTGACACAAAAGTTATAATGTCAGCATTCAGAGAAAAAGGTCCTGATGTATGCATCATCGAAACCACAATGCATTTGTGCATTCTGGTTTCATAATTATCTTACAGGTCGAATGTCATTTGGGCTCAGCAGTGGT
>VJOZ01032934.1:246-12046 GCA_009801055.1 Stichopus horrens
AAGTAGTGGCACTAGGCTAGACATGCTACCCTAGAAATAAATATTACTATTTTATGTTTGGTTCTGCTGCTTACCACCATTTTACGTTTGAAAAATATTTGAGATTTGCGTGAGGTTCTTCGTAGAACTCTCTGTCATGGGGTTGTAGTAAACTATTACAAATCCCATGGATGTCTGTGCCCTGTTACAATCACATGCAACTATCCGCCTAAACGTCTCTACCCTTGGGGTTGCCGTTGAGAACCGCATTTGTGTCGTTACGTGATTCTGGTATTTGTTCTCTCTTCAGAACATGATATTGTGGACAATGGTGGATAATGGAGAGAGTAATATAACAATAATAATATAGAAAATAATAGAAAACATTATCAAGAATGTTATGACGTTTTGATCACAATGGGATCTTCCTCAAAAGAAGTCATTCAGATGGCATAGGGAACTTCCTGGATACAGTTGAGCATTACCTATTGATTGAAATGTGATAAAATGCGTGAGTTCTTATTAAGGCCATTAATACGAGATTGAGGAGTAAGGAGTCTAATTATTGTTCATACAGCTTTCTACTGTCAGTGTCTGGAAAACCTGCTGACACTTTCTCAGAATCGCAATGAAATTTACAAGGTTTTAGAACTGTGCCAGTGGCATTGTGGGTTATTATGGTGGGCAGTATCTATCTGTTGACAAACAAGACATTTGAAAGGACTAAAACAGGATAGTTTTACGAGGGCACATTTTGCACCGTAAGTTGATATAAAAACCTTGAAGCAAAATCCAGGATTAATTCCGAACGATTTTGATACCATATTGTAAATCATGTAAGAGCACAAATGGTGTAACTATGCATGATTGTTTCAAATCTCAAATAAACCTTACACCCTATGATATAATATATTTACTACATAGTGTTTCAAGCGCTCCTGATTGTAAGTTGCTGTGACTCGCTGAGTTAGTTCAGAAATCCTCTGATCATATTTCTGTGGACAAGTTGTTGACAGAAAGCAGATGTATCAATGTTATGGAATGTGCGAGGACACTTTTTAATCACAACTAACACCGGATCAACAAGCAAGACAGACCTTTGGTAAAGGAAAGATAGTTATCCGGCCTCAAATCATAAATTATATTCAGAGGAAATGTAACTCAGGAAATAAAATGTATTGAGAACTTATATTTCTGTTAATATACTTTTAGGTATATTCTAGTAAAATCTTCAGCAATTGAGAGCAGGTTGTATTGGTCCTGCAGGAAGAGGTTCAATACCAAGATAGGTGAGTTGAAATGAAAGAATTCACGGGAGAGGTATGACAAATGTGTTTTTGTCAGCATATTCCTAAAACCTTTGGGTACAGCAGAGGTCTTGGACTGACGTCATAATACGGTGCGCATGTGTAGTCAACATGGCAGTTATTGTTATTGATTATTGTTATTGATTTCATTGGTTCGCTCCCTTTCAGAGCGTCACCTCTACTTATTGGGACTTCCGCAATTCCTTAATGCTATTGAAAAGAATGCTAAGCAAGTATTGTTGTACTAAGCATTATACTATTTTGTAAGGAAAAAAGAGAAATGTACCACTTAGTCCTGCAGCAAATTGGTTATGAAATATATTAAATATGTATTCTATACTTTCATTACTTAACTTTACCGTGACCTTTCCGTAAGTCCAATATGGAAGTAAACCTACACTACGTTGTATACACGGAATCTGACCCTTGACTGGCATGTATTCTTTCATGATACGTAGTTAATGTTGTGTGCAGAACTACACTCTTGTCAATATCGGTCTAATACCAAATTCATTTATTGAACGTTGTAGGACTCGTAACACCTATCCTGAGCGTAATGTAATTTAGTTCATACAAATAAGCATACTCGACCTTTTAACAATAAAAGTAAGCGCGAGCTATGGCCGTCCTCAGACCAAAATCTACTGGAGAAAAGCAAATGCCACAACTACAAGAAAGATTTAAGGACTTAAAGTAACGACAGAGCCCTGCTGATATATTTCCAGAAAACGTCATGAAATGTAGTTCGACTTTTTCCCAATGAGATGATAAAGATGGAGTATCAATCGTTGCTTCCAAACTGGTGAACAACACGACGCCAGTGTGTTACTATGGTTTCGTGTAATGTTTCACTGCTTCTTAGAGGGTACAACATGGCGTTTTTGTACAGAATCATATACTGTGTGAATAGCTTCATTGCAATTGATTGAGAGAGTTGTACTGTACTTCTCTCATGTTTCATTTCAACGGCGAAACAGAGAGCCAGTTTTGATAATATACAGTAGTGGTACTCTAAGTGGTACAGTCTTGTCCGAAACATGTCGTAACGATAAGCGTCAGCAGTTAACAACATCATGGGAGAGATCCAATATAATTTTGTCCCTTCCAGTGTGATATCAAAACATTGGATTTGGGAATGGGGCAACAGGAAACGGCATTCCCTTCCCCAAAAAGACAACTCCTTTCAGGAGTGGATCAACGAAGACTGACTCACTCAAAACAACAAGGACTTGCCTTCCACAAACTACAATTCTGAGTTTTTTTGCAGACAAATGCGATTCTTGTTGTATTTAGTGACTTTTGTTGTGAATACTGCATTCAGCAATTTGGTTTAAGTCGAACGTGAGAAAGAGTTGACGCATTTGGTAAATTAATGGGATATATCGGCCTAATTTCAACAAATCAGAATCAATTACTCTATTTATTGTGCAAAGAACATCACAAACGAACAGTTTTCACATGGACTTGCGAAACAGCCTACATGACACCAATTCCTTTAGTTGACAGTGAGCAGATTACAGTGCTTAAAACATGAAGGCTCATTGTCGAGTGCATTACTTGTAATAATGAGGTGGGGGCGTCTCTGAAGGTATCTGTGATATCTCTGAAAAGAATCAAGAAAGGCCGGGACGAAGGTCCACCGCCAAAATCGAGGGGATGCAGTCACTGAACCATTGTACATTACAGTTGAACTGATAAATTTGTGAGAGGTTAATTAAACAAGCAGTCTTCCGAATCCTTTGCGGTGATTAAGTCTCTAGAATTATCATGTTACTTAATTCACTTGTTAGTATCGTCTTTCAGTTCTTGCTGTTTTCGTTTGTTATTCATTTAATATGTTTTGTTGTGTTGGGGATTTTCCGGCGAGCGTGCTCTAGCTTAGCTTACAAGGTTTTCTGAGTATACTCCATAGTCACAAGCACATACGTTTATTTTAATTTTGAGAACCCTGACATTCTGTTTTTGCTCAACAAAAATTGAATAAACGAGAGACTAAATGAATAAATTCAATCAATGCTTTATTAAGTGAAGATGCTTGAGTAATCTGTGAGGGTCGCTCAGAGAATAGTTGGCACTGCAGACTTACCCTCGTTAAAGTGCTTATTCTATGAAAGAGTTTGCCATAAACCAAGACAGCTGGTGAGAGCCTCATCACGCCCCTTGTTTGAGCATTATACATCTTCGACTGCTCAGGACTAATTTTATGCCCACCCAGTACACCCAAGAAGATGAGTAAGTGATTTGAATCTTAGTTGTAGGGCATTATATTTATATTTGAACAAGGACTGAGCCTCCCTGTTTTTTTTTTTGTTTTTTTTATAACTGCATATGTATTGTTCTCCAGTATTAATTATATTGTTAAATTTTATCTAGGCCTATGTGACTGTTGACAAGCCCAATTCCCATAAAGAATTCCCATATTATAGGCATACGTACTACATGGTCCATAACCTTTTCTGTTTGTTGTTGTTGTTGTTGTTGTACATAACTGTTTTCATCACCGAATTTATTTTCGAGTGCAATCTAAAAGTGTAAGCATTTATATCTACTATGGCCAATACATATGTTTTCTACATAACCAAGCGCCCGGAGAAGAGAGAGAGCAGATTTAGCTTCCACTTAGTCAAATGTTACACAGCTAGAATTGCGCAATGTTCAGTTTTACGAATTTCGATTGGTGTAACGTTAACTGTTTTGGACAAAAGGGAAGACCACATTTACATAACGCTAGTATATGTTTGACTGCTAAATAAAATGTCTTCACTCATCCATACTACCACAACAAGAGGAAAATCAATCGTCGCCCCATGAATCTTCCCTCGATAGTACAACCGTGGGTACGACAAAATACCAACATAATGTTTGAGCTCAGGTGGACAGATTCAGCGGAGGGTGAAAGTCATATATATGGTAAGCGACTATAGTATGTAAAAAAATGAATATGCGTCTATCAGATATTTTCAGCACCACATGACTGCCGATTTACACTTTGAGAGGTAGATAATCGGATAATTAAGGACAAAACCGTCGCGACTATAGCGGGGGTGGTGTATCTCTTTTTCATATTGAAATGTAGAAGCGATGATAGTAGGAAAATCTAAAATACCAGTTACAGTTTTTCATATCTCAGACAAATTCTTTGAGAAAGTGCCCCAGTGGTCAGTAAAGAAGCCGTACATTTTTAAATTGTTCTTATTTTGTGAATAAACAACGTATATCGTTACCAACACTAAGGCCGATGATGCGTGGTACACATTGTGGTGCTTCCCACAATCGGACAAAAAAGGTAGGAACCGAAAACTTTCAAAGATCAAAATCATGCTTATAATCCACGCTCTATAATTGAGACCAATATATGTGCCTATAGTGTACGCTCACTGATGACCACAACGCATCACGCTCTCAATGCAGGTTTTCTGATTGGAACAACGTATTTGCCTAAAATTTTCGTTCTTTCACATATAAAAGAAGTTCAATATAATAGAAGTTCAATTATGTTCACTACTCAAACACATGTTTATAGTGCATGTTCAATGACCTCACCGCCAATGATTCTATGATCGGATCAACACATATCTTTATAATGCACAGTTTATGATGCAATATCCACTAATCTACCGTCATGGTTAGTACATACTAACCACGACAATTTGTAGGTCTAGGTAACAAGTTCTTTGCAACTCAGTATGTCAAATTCCAGGTGTTGCATTAATAAGTCATAAATGTTTTTTCATTCTCAACTCATGAATGCTTCCCTTTCTTGCAAATAATGTGAATTATTTCATTGAAATATTAAACGTCCTACGCAATTCGGCTTTGCATCGTTAAACAGAACTTTTTATCTTTCAAACTAAGGAACTGTTCATAATATTGTACCCTTAAACATTTATTATTTGTATGATAATGCACATTTTATGATCGCATCATTAGATAAGCTTACATAGCTATGACGCACGTTCTGTGATACTCAATACCCAAATATGCCCATAGTGCACGTATTACGATCACACCAACAAATAGCCTATATGGCTATAATGCACGTTCTATAATCACATCGTCACATAGGCCTACATGTCTCTATACGATCAATGATCACACCATCTGTAATATGTTTGCAATGAACGATCTATCAATATATATGGTATAATAAGCGTTCACAAGAAAGTGTACGCCTGTAATGCACGTCTTATGACCAGGCCAACATGTGTGCCTGACCATGTTCTTATTCTCTCTTTTATTCTCTCACGTTCTCTCTTTAATGACGCTCAGCGGCTAAATGACGTCGCAACAACATACGTTTCCCTTTGTCAGTTTAGATAATGTGAAACTTACTTTATCCATAATTGAATGGATGCCATTCGTGTCTTATAAACTCTTTACGATTTTCAGAAGACATCTTAAGATGCTCAGAATGTTAATGCAAGACTCTCCAGAGACTGAATGTGACTGGGACAATATTTAGCAAAACTGCATAGATTTGAAAATAAATTGCTCGTTTTGTAGTCAATTAATCATCTTGAAGTTTATCGAAGACTCGTTTTCAATTAATTTCTTTGTCTCCTCTCATTTTAAGTAGTTTTATGTTGGTGACTTTAATTTGATTAACTGTTGTCTGTATTTTGTAGACGTCCACATTCTGTTAGCTGTAAAGTAATACCTTGTATGTTTTCATAAGCCCACATCAAGGGAAAGTCTGTTCTTTCCAGTCACTGTAAATTCTCGACTAAACCAAACGTCTGGAATCAATAACTTTGCCTTGGACCTAAGCACAGACATAAACAATACTTATTAGCCCTGCTTGTGACATTATTGTTTATCCCCAAGCATATGCAGGTCAGGTTAAAAGAGACGTAAATTAACCCCTTTCTTTAGAGATTTTTTTTCTTCCTTGTTTTATTCGCCGTCTATTTCTCTAGTAAATGTGGTTTAAATTTGCAAGCAACTGTACTATTTTGACTATCTTCTTTAACAAAGTTGATGCAAGGCGTTCTCTGGTCCAAGTTAAATCGATATCTCCCATTATTAGCCACCTTAACCGGTTTATCCTTTCTTTACAAAGAGTTGAATTAGTTTTTATTTCCCATGATGACGATTGTGATGACGTGATGATCTCGAGAACTTACGGTAACGTCCGTTCACCGCGGATTGAAAGTTGTTTTATCTTATCCTCTGTGGTGTTGAGATTAATCAATGCTCAAGCCACCTCAGGGGACCGCAAAGCAGTTTACATAGCCATTGTTTTAAAGTTCTATTCCTTTATCCCATAAACATTGCTTAATTTTTTTTTTCGCTTGTCCGTTTTATTCCTTTGCTCTCTTCCCTGTCCCCTCCCTGTAGTTTTCAAGATTAATGTGGTATCTGCCCTCTGACTTAACTGAATAAGGGAAAAAGATCAAATAATTTCAACTTTCAAAAGCAAGGAGCCTTATCGAATTTCACGTTTGCCTGAACAGAGTTAGTCATTAATAATTTGTATGTAGCTGCAAGGGATATTTCCCACTTACATGACAATTTCTCTCCGACAAAAGTACGTCGGAAAGAAAATAGAATAGCGACAACAGTTCAGGTATGAGACGTATCTGAAGCTTCTATCAGTGTATCTGCCCTACTCTACTCTCAAACAAAAAAGACTAACTAGGAAGGAGATATTTGAGAAAATTACAATCTTATCCCGTTACTTTTAGAGGGATATTTCATTGCTGCAAATCCATTTCTAAAAATACAAATACAAAATAGTTATGGGAAGAAACTTTGAAAACAGCTTAAGCAACGATAACCAAAAAGTTACCACTATAGTCCACATGCATACCGAAACTAGACGATTTTGGAAGGCGAGACAGCTACTTTAAAATAATTTGCGTTTGCAGAGGCACGTGTGTCGTTTATTGATGAAGATCACATGACCCGGGTAAATGAGAAAACAAAAACAAAACCAGAACAAAGTTATCGTCCCTAGATGACATGCGATCCCTTGATAGGAAGCCATAAACGTGGCTATGCAACACATAGTTTGCACTGGCCGGTTCTTAGTACACACTCTACTTCTATCTCTTTTCATGTACAGTCATGGTATAGGTATATATTAATGTATATCAATTCTGTTCAACTTTTTCTTTTTTCTTCCAAGGTGTATACAATTTCATTACCCAGATCGTGAACATATTTTCCTAAACATATGCGGTTTGTACATATTTTGTATCTGATATCCAAATACTTTATATCGTATTCATCACAACTGGATGAATCGATTGAAAAGTTGTCTCTGAGTTCTTGCAATGATGGTACTGAGATTTTTTATGAGACACTGTATTGAGTGTACAGAAAGTTAAACAACGACGAGGAATACACGGTTACTGTAAGGTCGTCTTTTGCTACAGATTGATTTCCTCACTGTCACGGGCGTTTGAATCGGGGAGACGGGGAAGCTTTCAAATGTAAATTCTGGAGTGAATACCCAAAGATAAGCCGATAAGTTAAAGACAACTGTTGGGTTCCAACAGTCTTTGTCCTAATTTTCTCCAGAAACCAAGCCTGTTGCAGTATCTGAGGACTGTTTACCGATTCATTTCTCGAAAAATACATCCACGTTTGGGTTTAAAGAGAACACGAAAATTTGGTGTTGGTGTTGAAAGCAATTGTATGTCAGCTGCAAAGCTGTACCTGTGCTTTACTCTGCGCGTAAGTTTTTTTCTACTAGATCGCACCTGCCCTCCAAATGCGTCTGTGGATTCAATGGTACTTCCAAAAATAATCACCCTCCTAAGTCGCAGCAAATGTCGTAGTACTTTACAAACTAGATGGCTTCA
Source organism: Stichopus horrens (assembly GCA_009801055.1). Classification (NCBI taxonomy): domain Eukaryota; kingdom Metazoa; phylum Echinodermata; class Holothuroidea; order Aspidochirotida; family Stichopodidae; genus Stichopus; species Stichopus horrens. Next base: position 8,339 of record VJOZ01032934.1, read on the forward strand.
TTTGACATTGTCGAACATTGTCTCAAGCATTAATAATGAGCAAATGAACCATGTAATGTCCCCCTTGCCCCTTTAATATCTATATCTATATATATATATATATAAATATAAATATATTCCTAGTTACTCATAGTTAATGCAGGTGTTATAATTATAAACAAATCCTTAAAATTGTCTTTTAGTGTCTACGCCTGTCATTCCAAAATATGTTAAAATTAGTCACTTTATTCTTCCTCATCTATTCTGCCGGCGACACATTTTCCCCTTTTCCAATTAAGTTAACGAACTTTGCTACCTCTTGGACAGATTAAACTTTTGTCCACTACGTCGCAGAGCGATTACCTCTCACAGCAGTATGGCCCCTTGACTTTTCTCTGCATTTGTAGCGACCAATCTTTATTGAAATGAGATTCTAATCTTCGGATCACAGTCCCACATTTAGAGCGACGGGACAATGAAATGATAGGTCATAACGGTAACATGAAATCTGTCACTTTATAGACAAGACCGAATGTCATATGATGGTTTATTGCACATCCAAGCACACACACACACGCTCACATACCTCATGCAGTTCCCATTCAATCTGCCATCAATCAAAGGCCACGTGATCCGACGCAACTGGGCAATTTTAGAAGACAGAGCATGAATTTCTTTCTTAACCAATGTAGATCTGCATGGAAACATGCAAATAGAAAAAGGAATCAGAAGTCTCGATCGTCAGCGATGCGACATTAACGTTGCTTTGAATTTTAAAATAAGCTTTTTTTTTGTAACGATCAGAGATATGTGACACGCGTCACGAAAACCTGAGCTCTGTTTTATAACGATTAGTTTCGAAGTTTCATAAAAAAAAATTGGGTAAATGATTTACGATGTAATCGTTCGCATAGTATGAGGAGAATACAGCTACTTAGAATACGAAGGGTATGATAAGAATGAAAAGTTATTGTCGTTAATGACTTTGAAAGAGGATCAATTTACTTTTTTACAGAATGCTCTTAAATCATTGGCAATTTCCAAACGGCATCATTTTAATATTTTCGAGTTAAAATGATAAATGTGATGTCTTTATTTATTTTTTATTCTTTGATACTCCAAGTGATAACCAACACTAAGATGTGGCCTTGGTATTGTCAAGCTTTAGCCTAGACCATACAAAGTACGGTCGCAGACGAATTTGTTTGTTTGTTTTGGTTTTTTTGTCCGATTATTTGTTATAGCTAGGATAACAAATTTTTGGCATATACATTTCAACAAAATTTAAGAAACTTCATGTTGTACATGTATTGATCTTACTCAGTGTGTGCCTTGATCAAAAAGTTAAAAGTTATCAGAGATTGACATTTTTCATCAATTATTTGTAACATGCTGCTCTGTGTTGTGGCTGTGATAAAAAGAATAAATATCTACCACTTAAACATTTATCGTATCTTGTCAACAATAGTCTTTATCGTTTGGACAGCAAACCGCTCGTGAAATGGTTTGGGGATATTATCTGTATATTTGTACGTCTTGAGCACTTCAACACAAGGTTGTGTGAAGATATAATGTTCTTTCTGCAAGTTAGGAAATCTTCACCATTTTCCTGTTTTTTTGTTTTTTTTTGTAATCTTGTGAATATTTTTCACGCCTAATAATAAATAAAGGGAGAGGATTGTACAACAGTTTACCAGTAACATTATCATTAAAACATCTTTGAAGTCACAATAAGAAAGTTCACCGTGTCATTAACATTCTAATCTCACATTTTACTTCAGCAAATTGAGTTCATAATTTTACTTACGCTTCAGTTTTGGCCAGATGTTTGTGAAAAACTTTCGCATGTTTCACACCAGATGATGATCAAGCATACAAAGATTAAAAGTGGTGGCACATTTTACACTTGCAGTGAAAGATTTTAAAGAAGGGTTGAGCCATCCATTAATGCATGACTCGCGTCGACGCAATTTTAACTGTGTTAGCCTAGTTAATGTTTTGAACACTAACAAAACTATGTTGCCTAGTGCACAGCATCTGGTGTTTAGTGGAACGTTCTGTGGCATTCAGCCGTGATTTAATTGCGATTGGTGAAGCCCTTATCATGAAGAAGAGTATATGGACATTCGACGGTGCAAAACTATTTTTACGACTCGCTCATTTATGTCCACATGATTACTATACAAGCAGGGTCAGTGAGTTGATATCGATAAATTAATAAAGATTACGAAGGGTGCAAACACGCAACAATGCTATTAGCATAATGAGTTACGTTTCACATCCAATAGTTGTAAATAGTGTCAGCATTTTTGTTGGTATCATTGAGCCTGACTTGTACTGGCTGTGTGTATATTAACTACCACTAATGTGAAAAGTATCTGGTCAAGAAATTTTAAAAGAAAAAATTTAATGGCTAACTCATTAGTGTTCCTTTGAATGTGATACATGGAGATGTTTTCAGTGTGGAGATTTGTCAATAGTGTGTGAAGGAATCTTGGCAAGTTGAGAAAACTGCAATGAATTTCACCAAAGAAACAACTCACAGTGCCTTTTTTACCTAAACCTTATATCAACCGCAGTAAGTGGTAAGTACCAACTATGCTCATGCTAATCCTATTTAAATTTTATACCCAACTTTTGTGTCGCTAATCAAACATCTTAAAGTGAAGTTGTGCGACAAAACAGAAGGATAAGATTACGTTTGCTTTCAAGTTTTTTTTTTCCATTTAAAGACGTAAACGCGAGGATGTTCATGGAGTGAGTACGTCATTCAATAAACAAGAGTAACAGCTTTCTTATGATCAAAAGTAAACTACCCTATGCGTAATAATTATGCCACAGCACAAAACCCACCATGGTGTATCTAAAACAAAGTAAAGTCGTTCTTTCCTTATCGATATCAGGAATTAAAGTATTTAATGAAACGAAGCACTGTATTTGCATACAAACAGATTGTCGTATTTTACACTTTTTGTTGTTGAGTTATGAGAATTTGAAATCAAGTGGTAGAATTCCATCGCTAGATACCTATCACTCCCATGACTTGTCTGAACTGTGCTAAAAGACATACTAAACTTTTTGACATGCAATTATCACTTTTCGTTTTTCTTTTTTCTTTGCGTGTACGCACCCAATCATTGTAGTGACATCATTTGCAGTAAATAAAAGAGTGAAAAATTCTTAGAAATTTCATATTATGTTAAATATTTGATGTTGTTAACGCCGAAGGCCATAGGTAGCACACCTAATAAACACTTTACGATTTGGCTTAGGGGATATTCCACAGCCAGCTGACAGCGAAAATTACACTTTAAAATATACAGGACATTCGAAGCATGTCAGGATGATCTGTTCCTTTACTGCAGTGAATTATTTTGAAACCTTAACGTTGATATGATATTTACAGCTTTTCAAGATGAACCCGAGATAAGGAATATTTCTATCCCTTCCGTTAGTGTCACATGTTGTCCCTCGCCACGCAAAGATCGTAGCTACGATAGGAGGAGACACAAAGATCAATAGGGATCCATTTTAATGTTATTTATACCCCCAAAATATCGCAAGTTGGCATCTGTACATGTACATCTATACAAGAGCACATGCACCTCCCCTTAACATTCCCCTTAAATAACAAGTCTGGTTAGATCCTCCCTGGTTAGACGGGCCTGCTCCAGACACATGTGCTTCTCACAGTTAATATCCTTACCTTATGTGGTAGTCTCTATCGCT
>VJOZ01032941.1:262-11914 GCA_009801055.1 Stichopus horrens
TATCACTTATGGACATAAATGAAAGACTTCGAAAATAATGTTTGCTCAGCATTTACAAGTTACTTTAGTGATATCATTTTATAAGAGAGCAACCATACCGAATAAACGCAGTGTAACAGAAGTGACCCTATTGAAGAAGTAATTACCATAGTCTTGGTTTTATATAGCTGTGTAATCGTTTACTCATTTTAAGTCTTAAACTTTTTCATTACTGTTATAATTACCACAATCTTTGGTGACACAAATTTTCTACCAATGACAAAGTTTTCTACCAATGACACAGTTTTTACATGTCTTAAGTCTTGCTATAACTTTTGCGTGTTCAAAGTGGGTAGGCAGTAACAGCCTCGGGAGGTGTATGACGTCATCAATAAATTTTTCTTCACGATGAAAGTACTGACGTCACAGTAAGTGTTGCTCATTGCTTTTCTCTTTCTCTAGTTTTGGCATAATATTGGGCAGCAGAGAAGGTATCAATGCTGGTTCTTTTTCGTTCTATATTTCCCCCACACGGTGTCTGATTGTTACTGAGCGAGACTACTATCCTAGGTCATGGATTAAACTTACAAGAAATTCTGGGTCTAGGCCAAAAAAAACATTCACCGATGCTGAGGTAAACACTACTGGAAAAAATCTTTCCAACTAATTTGCCCAGAAGTATGATGAAACGGCAAAGCTAAGACTTCACGGAAGCATCATTGAAGGCCCTCGGTACAAATTCGACTGTAAAACTGCGACAATCGATACATTATGATAAAATTAGTGCTTAAATCACGAAAAGCGTGCATTCATGAGCAGCTGACTCCGAAACACGACACTGAACGACCTTGTAACTAACTGACATTAAGTTACATTATTGACTCATGATTGTAGGAGAGCAGTCAAACTAACAGAATGCCATAAACTGTCAGCGACCATCATAACAATCATTTCTTCTATTCTTCTTATAAATTGACATTTGAGGCAAAACATCTCCAGCTTATCAGACCAACGGAGGGAAGATCGATGACAATTGTATGATTTCAAAAAAGCCAACAAAAATGTTGCAAAAAAATGTACACGAAAACTTCACAAACACATTTGTAACGTTCACAGGCCTTGGTTGCATGGCAGACGCCCCCCCACCCCCAAAAAAAAAAATTTACATTTTCTGCAGGTTACTGAACATTCTAAACGACTCGAAATCAAAAAGTCTTCCAGGTTGAAATGAGACCAATGTCTGAACACTGAGCAGAGGTATATCATTTTGACATTCTCGTCCACCTTTTTTCTTTCCTGTTTCCCTTTTCGCGTTTTTTGGTATTTTATCTAGAACTTCAGAGGTGGAATTAAGAGTAAACAAAAATTCCGTGATTCACTGTAAACTGAAAAACACATTCTTTTCCCTTTTTTTACTTTTTAATGATGTATCACTTTGATCTTGTATTGGCCTGGGGAGGATTGCCATACCTGTAATGGTTTATATTTTGATGTAATAGTAGCCATGTCAGAAAATGTCTTTCATATCTCGGGAGGGTTTCACTTCCATTGCATTACATTATTTTGTAAGTATTAACATTTGAACGAGCAATGTTTGTTAATAATGGTAAAAAAAAATATGAAAGCAGGCATAATTGATGTTAAGCAGACATAGAGACTGCCATCGGAGAACAGTTAAATGCGTGACGTCAGGTAAGAGATATTGTTCTTAAAAATGAAGTTTGATAACAAAAAAAAACGTAAGTCGACACATTAAATACAGTCTCATCGATCACATTATTGTTGAACTAGAAGATCCATTAAGTAATACTGTCTTAATCAGAGGAATGCTGAGACAAAATGGGAAAATTTGATAGCAGGCCCATCCAAGGATACAATTTCTAAAAGGTGAATTTGAAGTTACATGTAAATATAAAGTCAATAAAGCAGCAGAAACTCTTCCCACCAAGAGTACGCAATTTGTGTGTGATGCTGTCTAGTGAAGTCTGGTATGTCCTGTACACCCTCTACAAGAAGAAACTCTGAAAATAACAAACTTTTTCTTTCCACCGTGATAATGATACCCTGTCAGACAATGTTTTGATATGCAGACTTAAGTGGCATCAGCTTTACAACATTTGAAACACATTGGTTGGGTCGCTCATGAATACTTCTCCTTGAGCGAACCAATGAGCCGGACCGCTAAATAATGACTTTTGGAATGAACGCACAATTTTGAGCCATCTTCATTTTCTTTCATAGTTCCAAGCCCACTTGTCTTGCTGTATTCCTGACTTACTCCCGAAACCCTGTTTCACTATTTCAATTATAAACGTAAGCATCAGCTTGAATCCCTGTTTACAACCCAAATATATATCAAACACATAAAAAGTAAAAACACGCCATGTTTGACTGTCCTGAGAGACACACTTAGGGAGGTTGTCTCTCCTACCAAGGCCATAACTTTTAATTTAGATATACACCAACAAGGGCAGTTAGTTTGGACAGTTTCCATGCTAGTTTGGACTTAATTCAATTGCAAGGTAGGTGGAAGAATTCCAGAGATGTCCCAGCAAAGAGTGAAATAATGTCCCACCTTTCTCTGATTCACATGTTTTCACACAAGAATGACTTTTTGAGCATGTGGTGCTACAAAAGTTTCCTCTATACACAACCTCGATTCTGTCTGAGAATAGCACATCCCCACACCCCCGCCAAAAACCTGCTCAATCAACAGGAGTTTCAACCAGAATGTTTTACTCCGTCCCCTCCTTTCTTCCTAAATGCTACAAACATTGGCAAAAGGCACATGGAAAGTAATGGAAACTAAAGATACTGTTTTTTATAGATCAATATACATATATATATACATATATATATATACATATATCTATATATAAACATCACATCATGTAATACTGAAAGAGCTAATTTGCATATGTCAAAGAAAAGTTAGAAAAACATATGAGGTAAGTATCCTTTTACATGTTCGAGTGTTCCAGTGAACTTAAACGAAGGTACAAATTACATCCCAACGGCAAGCACAATAACGTAAGATAAGGCATACATAAGATTGATGAGACGGAAAGAAAAACAGAATTCTCGACAAAAAAAGGAAAAAAGAGAAAAATGCCATTCCAATTGATCATTCTATCAACAAACCACACTTTCAAATTAAGGAGCAGTTTTGGAAGAAAACATGCATACTTGATTTTTTGGCCAGACAGCTCTTCATCAAGAAAAATAAATTTGCCGGGACATAGTTTTCGATATTGTGAGCAGAATAAAATCAGTGTTTTTCAAACATTCCCTAAGTTGCAGCAGACGGGGAAAGTGACGATCATACTTAATAAACCTGAAATTTGCATCTAGCAACCAAAAAACGAACCAGGATTTTCTGACACAGTTCTGTGATGTTTGAAAAGGAAAAAAAAACAGTAACGGTAGTAGTCTACACCATATTGTTCTACACAAAGGGCATCCCTAAATTTACTCAACTGTTAAGCGAAGCCAGTTGTTTAATCACTATTTCACCACAATGAATAGGAATCTCCTTGGTCAAAACAGTAATGGACAAAAAGACAGTTATCTATGGACCCATTTTAGGAAGACTGGTCAACGTTTGGCTTAAACAATATTAGAGACAAGTTTAACACGAAAAACAAAGCTTTACTGCACATTGTTTACCTTTTCCTTTCTTACTACGTCACAGAGCTGTAGTCGGCTGGAACTTTACGTTCATTCGTAAATTATCGATTAACAGCATAATTGTGTGATTGAACGAATAAATCAACAACATAACCTTGGATCATCTTTCAAACAAATAAATATTACATGTGTGCATCACAGAAAAATGAAAAAAAGGAAAAAGGTTACAAAACACCCTATTAAAATATCCGAATCGATAGAATTATTGATCTAGGTACTGGAAAAAAGAAGCTATCCACAGAAACTTAAAAAATAAAATCTGCTATTGCTATGTAAAGTTATTTTTTGATAAAAGTTCTCACATCATAACGAAAATTTGGCTATTTTTAAATCTGTTCACACACACACACAAGTGCTTGCACGCACTAGACTTTCATTATTTAAAGTTATCTAAAGACTGAATCATAATTCTGTTTAACTATCCTTGCTGCCAACTGCATGACTCCATCTCTCGGTTTCTCTCTGTCAATGTCTCCTCTGCGGCTTCATGCCCTGGCATGTTCCAGTCTCTGAGGGGTGTCAAGGCTTGCGACATTGCATATCTAAACAGGTCCTTTGGTGATTAAGGCAAAAGAGAATCGTTGGGGGGTGAACTATTTTTGCATAACTGAGGTGCATTTCATGCCTACCCTGTTCACTTATTACGCACAAACATATTTCTGTCTTTGAGGCAGAAAGCTTGTCAAAAGCTGATCGGTTATTAAAATGTCAGCCATTTACCTTCCAACAAACACCTCCACAGTCACAATTTCTGTGAGTTTCCTTGTCCTTACACTGGTAAAGAGTTCTTCGGGGTCTTCCCAATCCCTCCCCCCTTTGCCATGACCTTCATCCCATACATTCTCAGATGGAGATGAGGACAAATATTTAGTCACTTTTATCAGAGATAATTCATTAATTGCCAAAGAGTTGACATATTTCATTGAAACTTTCTCTTTTCAACCTTATGAAATTTACTTCCAGGAGCTACGGACGGACTACAATTTCTTGCTGATGCCATGCATGCTCCTTGTTTGTGCATAAATCAAATACATCTTGGAGACCTCATACTCCTTGGAAAATTGGGTGAGTGTCCACAACCTCTGAAGAGCAGTCAAAAGAAAGGGAAAGCTTGAAATGACTTTTAACCATCTCTCAACTTCCACCAAAGTAAAGTCTGGACATTTTCTGGCTGACAGGAACGACTCCATCTGTGGAACTGTTGCTTTTATTGGCCCAGGGGTTGGAGGAATTCATCGGTCGAACGGGCGTCCCTCTGGAAGGAGAACAACCAAACCAAATATTAAATATTGATTACAAATTCATACTGATTATACAACACACATAAACAGGCAGTAGAGGATTCTGCCTTTAATGCATTCCAACAAAACAAAATGCCCTTTTACTGGCATGACGACATGTTTCAGGACGTGGCAATTGTTTCAGCCTTAACTTGCACAATCGAAACTTCTAACAGGCAAATTGCAAAGATTTTAAACGGTAGGAATTGTCAGCCGGTCTATGAGCAATGTAGAGTATGAACTGTCACAACTAATGACGAGTTGCTGACAGCCTCGCGACAAGCAGAGATTTGAGGATCTCTCGAAGAAAGCCCCTTGTACGAAACGAGGAACGTGCAAGATCTGTTTTTGGCACCTGTTCGGCTGAAGCACATGTATGATAAGAGGGAGTACGAAAATATCAACAGCACCAATATCATTGGTCAGGCTGATTTTTCCCAACCGGGTAGATGCGGCAATAGATCTTTTGGTCATCACATACTCCTTTTGAGAAGACAGAATACAATGCATGCTACACCCCCCTAGGTGGGGGGTGTCATTCTTTCAGCATCTATGCACTTCTTTTGAGGAATGATCTTCAATTTCAATCCGTCCAACCAATGATGTGGACGTCCTAATGGAATTTTTGAAATATTATTTTTTGGAAGCACCTAATGACATTTCAGCCTTTCAGATCCTGTGGCGATATCCTATATTTGCATTTGTAAAGTCAACAATGTGATCATTTTTAGTAGAAATTTGAAATCTTATCTTTTTAGGGAGAAGTTGGACATTTACTTAATTTTCACATTTGTGCGACACAGATATCATATTTTTCTAAGTAACATTTACTACTGTAACTGTTTTCACACCTCCCCTCGGCTTTCATATCTTGCCTTTTGTCATCTCTTATTCTGTAACTGCAAGATGAGGTGAATATTGCCATACTTAAAACATTTTACAATAATTATAATTACTGAAAACAAACATTTGATTTTGCTACAAATCTTACTGATTGATACACTAGCAGTACCAAAAAACCCTTTTTATTCCCACAAACGAGAGCCATCACCTCACTCAATTTATTCACATGTCAGAGGAGTTTAGAGAGAGACAGAGATAGCTATCTTCTCACATAAATATTGCAATGAGCTGGTGATTTGCCACAATGCTGAAGATATACAGTAAGTCATAATTATACATTTTCAAATCTTTTGCACTAGGAACCATACAAAGAGACGGAAATATCTACCAGCACTGATTTTAAGGACGCAATTCTGACATTGCATTTTTCAACAAGGAAGTCCCAAAGAACAAGCTTTATCTAGTCTTTCAGAGATTATGAGACTTGAATAGTTTTGGAATGTCAAAATTTTCATAAACCACTATTGAGATTAGTCACTTCCTCTTTCCAAAACTAATCATTGAGACCTGTTTTTGAGGTCTGTGGCTAACAAAGCTGTAACTATAAATGCTGGCTTTGTATCCACAGTGTACTTTTCTACAAGGTCAATGTAGATGTAGAGAAACAGACAGAGTAACTATCTTGCAGAGAATGGTAGGAGGTCACAAACTTACCCTGTTGGTGACTATGAGACTAATACAACAGATCTTTCAATGGTGCTACAGTAATGGGGGTATTCATCTCTTTTCAAACATGGTACTCCAGACATTCAACAAATTATTCTAGTGTTTATATCTTTTACCAGCAACTGCTGGTAGCATGAATCACAAAAACAGCTTATAACAGAATGAACACCATGACGCTGTGGTGTCTGAGTGCTTACAATCGTTCTTGCATTTGGCTGGTAACTTCCAAAGAACCCTTACAAGGATTAGTCACCCCTTAACCATAATATTAAACATTTAATGCATGCCCTTTTATAGCAAACTTCAGGAGAAAGTACAGTTTGGTATTTTACTATGAAGCAGAGTTATTTGGCATTGTATATTCACATACACGACATGTGACATGAAAAACATGTTTTGGATTATAAGCTGCGTTCATCATTAAAAATGTTGAAAGTAGCCACAATTTCCATCAAAACCCATCAAATATTGACCATTTTTAAAAACAAAGTTCTGTTTACAATTGTATCTTGAAGAACCATACTATCAACCATACTGATTTGTTAGTTACTCACAGATTCATTTGTGCGTGTCACATGGGGATCTTATCAGTTTGACCATTTGTCACTAGTACTTGGAGGAAACTTGACAGAAAATGTCTAAAATAAATTAGTGAATCTCATGAAAGAAATTAATATGCCTCTCTCAAGCAGGGCAGGCAGTTGTTTCATCTTTACCCTATAACCACCTAGAGCAGGTCAGGCAGTTGTTTCATATTCACCCTATAATTGTCACAACCAGGGCAGGCCGGTGCTTAATAGTTGCCCTATAATCACTTAAGGCAGGGTAGGTACATGCTTGATATTTTTCCTAAAATCAATGTGCAAGGTGAGTAGTTGTCTGAGTGAGAGTTACTTCACATTAAAACAATATGATATTTCTTACCTGATACTCAATACTGGATGTTGCAAGAGCGGAAGATGCGACGACTGATAATTATTCAGTCAATTTATTTGGCCAAGTTCTTAAAGATTTTCCATGTTAAGTTAATTGCTTGTTCTAGTATTGAAGGTAAGTGCTGTTTGTGTTTGACAGATTTCCTCTGAAATTGGCAAAAGTACATATTGTTTGCAGGAAATGTTAATGCCAACTCACAGAAACTGTTTCACTGTCCCAAGCATTTAAGTCTGTATGTGTGTCTACTGAAAGAGCATTAGTAACGTACGTTAGATGGAGCTAACAATTTTTCATACCTTTTGTATATTTTTCATCAACTTTCGATTCCTTGTTTGCCATTAGCCATTACATATCCACATGGTGTTGCTTACATCGGTGGTAATGGAGAGACCAGACTCCAGAGATCACTACTTTTTATATGTTTACAGCAGCAAATTATTAATCCCAAGGGTCAGGGCCATCCCCATGTAAAATAGTTTACAATGTCCTCATCATCAGACTAGGGGGCTACCCACAGTATATATACCCACAGTAGATATTTCTAACGGAAACAAAGATAAACAATTTCACTTTCCCAGGTAAACTCAATCTCATTGATTTCCACTTTTAAAAGTCCTCAAGATCAACAAAGGCATTACATTGAACAATCTTTCAATTAATTGGAACATACCTAGAATGAGGTGTCATGGTCCTCTCGAGGCCAATAGAAGAAGAAGACCTAGGAGGGGGCGGGTTGCTCCTGGATTCTGCTGCGAACTGGTAGACTATGAGGAGGCAGTCCCTGCAGAGCTGGACCACGCGACGGCAACAGCTCATCTCCATTGGCGTGACGTTGTCCGAGCTCTTGCTGAACATGGTTTCCCATGAGTCACTGATGATATGAGACAAAAAAACTAAAACGTCAAAGGACTTTGTGATTCCTTGCCAATATTCATGAAGAGCACAAAACAACATTTTCATACCATTTTGAAATTCAAATACCTCATCCTTCGAGAGAAAGCATGCCTAAACTAAGCTCTTTTGACCGCTGTGTGTAAGCAGTTTTATATGTTTTCATATTTTGACCTCTCGTGACCTCAAATGACATTGGACCTCTCCCAAAGGAGCGGGATCACCTACTTATAAACTCAGTAAAGAACTAGTCAGGTACCCTTCTTGAGATATCGTATTCAAAATGTTTTCACAGTTTGACCTCTGTTGACTTCAAATGACCTGTGACATTCACCAAAAATAATAGGGAACATGTGCCCACTATGACAACCCACACCCTTTGTTGAGATATTGTGTCACAATGTTTTCACATTTTGACCTCTGGTGACCTCAAACGACCTTTGTCCCTACCAAAAATAGTAGATATCATCTACTTGGCATGACCAACTCACACACCCACCAACAAGTATGACATTGGTGGCAGCTATGCTTCTTGAGATATAGTGTTTACATAGCGTTTACAAGGGTTACACAATATGACGTCTGGTGACCTTAAATGACCTTTGATGTCCACCAAAACAATAAGGATCATCTACTCAATATGACCAACCCACACACCAAGTACGGGACTAGTCAAGGTCACCCTTCTTGAGATACCGCGTTTACAAGCAAGGTGTCACATACACACACGCATACACCCACACACACGACATCACCATCGCAAAGATTCCTTTTGCCTTCAGCAAGGACTCAAAAACACTCTTGTGAAGCTAAGTGATGGAAATATGAATATGCATCATCAGATACTGAACAGTTTACTTCATTCAATGTACAATGTGTCTTTTCATATGAAGTAATGTCTCTCTATGAAGTATTTCGGTCATTTCCCTGTCCACACATGGAAACATTTTAAAACCCACCTTTATCAGGCAGTTAAGACTCACAAAGGCCACAAAAGAACAAACGACATTTACTTGCAAGACATGATCTTGAAATCCCTTTCAAATATGAACACAATTTATTGCTAAAAGAGTGAAAGAGGAAAAAAAAAAGTCTGTGGAACCATAACCTATTCAATATTTAAATGAGGTTACAAGGGACTTTGCATTAGACAAATTCATTGGCCATATATGTGTCATCACCACCACCATCCAGCCTACCATTCATGAGAGGAATATGCTTTGTTCGAGATGCAAGTGCGTTCAGCCGACCAAGCATCACTGCAAAGCGGGATCATTCACAACCTGCAAATTCTCAGTAAGTACAGACTTAACTAACTGCCAGAGTTTTCTGCAGGGATAAAGTAGAACATCATGGGGTACTTTTGGTACTTTTTTAAATTTACCCACTTGTTACCATGAGGGATGTAACAAAACTAACTACTGCATCTGTCTACGTACTGTACAGTTGTATTGGCTATTGTTTGTGTAATGGCAATAGCAACAGTCTTACAGTGTTATTGCAACAGATGGAGAAGATTTGGAAGAGCTATTAGTACCAGTTATTGGTAATATGTATCTACCTTCAACGATATGCAAGCATGCAGTAGGTAAAGTTGATGACATTGCATAGTGACTCGTAATTGCTCACATAATGAAACTAACAACTGACTGATGAGACTGAATATTCATGATGCTTGTATTGATTCCAGCACCCCAGCCACCCCACACTCAAAGAGAAAAAAATATGATGTGATTTGATTCTAGAGTGAAGACGTTTTACCAAAACAGCAAAGATTTTAGAAATTTAACTAAAAATCCAGAAATATGAAATCAATGTCATCTCGCTGGCATCCAAAAGTGATTGTAGACACTCACCCAGCTGACGAGAAACAGTTCCAAAGGCCTTGACCATGGCTCCAGAGCAGTCTGTTGAAGACTTTACTGACAATACGGTAGATACGAAGGTTTTCCACATCACTGCACTTCCAAGTTCTTTGAAGGACTGCCTTCACGTTGGTCCGGACGATGTCGACCACCTTTCTCCGTTTGATCGAGTCCAACTTCACCAGCCAATAGGACGCTATCCGTGGTTTGTGATACTTCCAGTGTTCCATAATCTGCATCAAAAGTGAGCATAGAAGGGGTGTTTGGTCAGAAAGAATGGGGTAGAAGGAAAAATTCACTGATAGGACTAAAGAGATACCAAACCTGCAGCCCTTTGTGATGATTTCCATAATGCTCCAGAGGTGAAAGCTCCAGGCAAGTCTCATACATACATCTCACAATGCTGTTAGTATTGACAGAAATTGCAGCTGGTATTATCATTCAAAATGTACATATGCTGTTTACATTGAGAGCTATGACTGACATCCAAGCATTCAGACATAACTCACTACGTTGTTAGCACTGAGCACCAGTATTGATACCCAAAGACGTACATGTAACTCACTATGATGTTGGCATTGAGCACCAGTATTGATGCCCAAAGATCTAAATATACTCACTATGGTGTTTGCATTGAGCACTTGCATCAATATCCAAAGATGTACAATAGATATATCTGACCATGTTGTAAGCATCGATTTACATCACATTGTACTGAACCAAGCTTCCCCTACCAAGCCATTTGACAATTTAAGTTACAAGATGAGAAGAGGCAACTCACATGATCTAAAATATCCTTGGCTTCTTCATCCGTCTTCCCTGGAAACTTTATTTTCATCTCGTTGAGAGCATCCAGTGTCTTCTTCATGGTCTCCTCTTCTCTGGATTTTGCTTCATTTGACAAAATGTTCTCCGTCTGTGAATATAAAATGGAAGCAGCGTGTCCGATAACCACCTCGGAACCAAGAAAATCGAGAGTTTCAGAGAACTCATTTTGAGAGTATCTATAGTATTAAAAACTGAAGAGGTCATACATTCTACAATACTTCACAGAGATATTGAAACAGATTAGGCTGTGTTCCAGGCTGCTAAATGGTGCAAAATGATACCATTTCACAGCAACTTTTCAGAAACTCAGATCACAGAAATGGTATCTTAGACACAGGCAGCTCACTAAACTTTGCTTTCCAGTGTTTGGCTGCTAAACGTCTTCTTCCACTCAATCATCTAAGTATTGTGGGACTATTTTAAAGAGACCAATTGAGTTTGTTTCTAAACCTTTCAAGTTTCGTTAAGATACTGATGACAAATGGTCAAACAAAGAGGATTCCAATCTTTCACATCAGAGGAACATTAATGAGTGAGTAATTAAAGGGGCTCATTGAGTTGATATCAGTGAAGATTGCAGTCATTTTGAAGTGTACAAACACACGGCAATACTCACA
>VJOZ01032988.1:0-12450 GCA_009801055.1 Stichopus horrens
CTTCCACGTGACCATCAGGAAAAGTGCGATCAAGAGGACCGAGCAGACCGGGACCACATCTATGAGAGGTTGCTTTACCGTGGCATGGACATCGGAGATCTCCCCTGTAAAGATGCACAAATTTCAAGAAATATGCTAAGGTCGCATAAACATGGGCAGTACCAATGAGGAGGGGGGGAGAGGATCCAGGTATTTTCCCAAATTCTTAAATAACTTACACACATACATGACATTTTTTAAGCATGAGGTTTTGGATATCAAGCAACCTATGTAAGGAGATTGTGCTGACCCTGCCAAAGGCTCCAGCATCCATTCCAAAATGCTCAAATTTGTCCCAAGAGGTTGAATTATCGCATTTTCGACACACTGAGATCATTCTGGCTCAGGTCCTAGCCTTCTCTAGGTAAACTTACCAAAGACGATTGCACCTCATACCACCTTTACATCTAGCAGGCAAGCAAGATACAATAAATGCTTCTTTTTTTTCAGGTGATGACAGCTAGTAGGTACATACCCAATCTGAAAGTCTGTAAGTTCTGAGGTGCATGGCAGATTGCGTTGAACTCCGAATCGAACACGACCAATGTGTACTCAAGCTCAAGCTGATCATGTTGGACTTGGTTGAATTTAAGGGAAGTGAGGAACTCATTCTTGCCGCTTGGATACCTTGAGCAATT
Source organism: Stichopus horrens (assembly GCA_009801055.1). Taxonomy (NCBI): domain Eukaryota; kingdom Metazoa; phylum Echinodermata; class Holothuroidea; order Aspidochirotida; family Stichopodidae; genus Stichopus; species Stichopus horrens. The sequence continues at coordinate 678 of VJOZ01032988.1, forward strand.
GGTTGAGCTTTAAATGGCAAAAATAAAAATGATAAAAAAAAGTCACTCCTAAAAACAAAGTAATTAAAACTACATAATCATAATCATTGGTGTGTAGTATCACAAAGGCTGCATAATGCTTAATTCACAACGTATGTAGCCAGCAAAGGGGTTGCCAAAAATATTCCTTTGGTACTTTCTTAAGGTTTGTGTGAATTTAGGTACTTTCTAAAGGTTTGTGTGTATTTCTTCAACATTGTTTCTTTTTGTTAACACATTGCAGTATTCTAAATACTGTTTAATATCCACTCCTGCTAAATACGTTCAATAGATATTTATAACTTCAGACCCAGCTTTTATAACCTTGCTGTGACTATTGCCCAGTTCCCAGATATTCCAAAGGACAAAGCAACCAGTTTCATAATGCAATTTGCGATCCATCAAAGCCCAGGTAGTATTCAATGTCATGTATCTTCACGATACTTGCGAACTAATATTTCCTAAGGTCCTGCCAGAACTAAATGGTTAACGAAGTCACACTGCAATGTGCTTGTTTCACATTTAAAAATTAAAATCATGGTCAATCGACTGCTTACCAATTCCACAACTGACCACCAAAATTTAAAAAAAAAACAAACAAAATAAATTCAATATTAACGACAACAGGCTGAGAGCATCACCATATGGCATACATGCATACTTTATTTAGTTTTTGTTATGTAGTGTCTCCCATGCTGTAGTTCAGTGACCTGTTCACTGTGTACGGAGCGCTTACTTACAGGCAGCTACAGAGCGATGTGGCACCCTCGACAGTGTTACTGCATTACGTCACGTTGGCCCTGGGAGGGGTAAGTACTGTTTTTTTCTGTGCAGAGAATCATTTCAGGGATGCATGGCGCGCGAGTAGAAACGATGTCCTCGACCAAATGGTCGTGTACATAGCTCATTGGCTGACAGTTTATTGATGGCTAGGAGGATGGCAAGGAGGGGGAATGGGTTGTGGAATATACAATCTACAAAGACTCATTTGACTTAATGGTGAGTTTACTTTTTCATACAGCTCTCCCTTTTTACTCTTCTGTTTGTTCATGTTTTGAATAACGAATAGCATGAGTTAAATAAATCGAAAAGTGATTGTATCACTTTTAAGTGATGGATTCTACAACATCCTTGAAATTTATCAAACTGAGCAGTCCACTGGTGGAGGCAGTCTTGCCCAATTGCTATCAGGAAGATTCTGTTCGGAAATTTTATTTGCATCTAGTGATGATCTACTAGTAGTCCAGAATGGATTTATACTAGGAAACATTAATATTTCCATACTGGGATGGCGTATTTTCATGGCATATTCTGTTCACAATGCACATGATCCAGTAAATGTCAAATTTGCACAGTGACCGGAGGACCCAGACTTGGACACTCAGGAGACTCAGACTCCGTCTCTCGACCAAAGACACGGATTGGGTGGAATCAACTTATTCCTGTATATTTATTTGTGATATATATTAATGTTAATTTGTATTTCATTTTTAAGCAGCTCCTTGGCAAGGTCCCAAGGTCTAATGTGAAGAAATTTATGGTACCATCATCCATTTAGTGATATACTGAAATGGGCCAACGAGAGTTGAGGATTCTTTCCAATCACTGCATGTATGAACACAAATTCACACGTACAGCCTACCCGCATGCAGAATATGCAGGTTGTACAGCTACTGTATCACTGACCCTGAAGACCAGCTCAACTCACCACACCGTTTCGCCGTCCTCTGCTCGGTCGCATCGCTTCACGAAGTCTTCGTCTGACGTGAAATATTCGCATCTGACATTATTCCATGGAACCTCCACGAGCCACGTCACCTGGTACGGCTCTCCTAGTCTCAGCAGACGTGGCGGCGTCGCTCTTTGCTGACGAAAAGTGATATTCTTACAAGTCCAGACGACTGCGCGAGAAGAGGTATATAAGGAACAGAAGACATTGATAAGTACTGTAAGAGCTCAAAAAGGGACTCTCATACAGGTACCTTATTTTTCTTTACTTTCTTATACTCTTTCTCTCTTTCTCAAAACTTCTTCTTTATGATTCCTGTTTTGTTTCATTGATGTTTACGACAACAGGACCAGACCAGGAAAGTTTTAACCTATTCCCTTTGTCCTCTACTTCATGGGTGGCTGACCTTTGTGAGTGAAGGGGCAACTCTGGAGTTTTTGACTTTGTGGTGGGCCACACAGGTTGCAACCTCTTCCCATATCGTTTTATGATAATTTTATAATTTTGTGTATTAGAAAAAAGTGCAGTAAGTACTGCCCAGCAGCCTACTGTACTGGTTACCTAAATCTGCAGCTTCCATGAAGAGGCCTATCCTACGTACCTGTGCTATGTCCGATCATCCGATGAACGACTAGCTTTTGCAGCATAAGAATTGTTTTTTGGCTAATTTCTCCTAAAAGTCCAAGTAAAATGCGAACATTATTTTTACTTTGTAACATATTTTACACACAGGCACAATGATCCCACCACCAACATGCATACATCTTTTGCAGTGCTATATGCTATCTTTATCCCATTCCTTAAAATCTACTGTGAGGCAATGTGCTTTTGACTGAAGATCTTGACGAATCAAGGCTGCATTGAGGCTTTGCATCATATTAAAGTTTAACTTTCAATGACAGGAAAAATGTTCAGTTTGAATGAAGTCACTTTTTAACAATATTATTTTTGACTTTTTGAAAGCACACTGTCGCAAGGTGTGTACCATNNCCAAATATGTACTGTAATATGGTAGGGGTAAGAGACTCTTTGGCAAATTATCATCACTCTAGTTGTGAAGGAATAATGTTTGCAAATGGAAGCCAATTGCCGTTGCGTTAACGGAATCTGAATCCACAATGGCCAATCAATCGAGGAACAGATTAGACTTTGAAAGGAAATAACAAGCTTCAAAGACACCTATTGAGTCTCTCACCAGGAACCAAAACCCGCCAGATCATCAGTTTCACCATTCAAACAACGATGCTGGAAGCTCTGGGGGAAAAGAGTTTCACTTTCCAAGAAACAATTGGGTTTGACCTTTTGCGGATCTTTCAGGCCTGCATTTACAGACCTGGATATGGTACTGTACATCCTCTACAAATAGTGCATGAATGTTCACAAACATTCCGAAAGAGGAATGAGTAAACTGGAGTAATGTTCATGTAAGAGAGCTGCATGCAGAAGCGGTTACAGCAAAAAGTGAGTAACATTCTTCCATCTCACAGGTGAATACTGAGGTCATATTCATAAGAACAAAATTACTGTACATACACACATACCTACATTGAATGTACAGACCAACACAAACTTCTTTAGTTCACTTTTTGTTAATTGAGAATAAATTTTTATCCCCAACCTACCTCATGTTTGGATAATTACTCACAATTTCACAAGATACAGCAGCTGCAATTAACTGATTGTGCCAAGTGCTTGATTTTGCATACATTACAAGCCTTTACCTTGTTACAAAAATAGGTGTAAGTATATTGCATGCTATCCTTGTTTTATACCTGTGTTGACTACTCACTAAATCTGCAGTAATACTACAGCTGTTACAAGAAAATTGTAGTGCTCTGGGTAACAAAAGTATCACTACCTGCTTACAGTACCAGTGTGATTTCTAGACAAATTGCCCATTGACAACCTGCCACTGGTAGTTCATGTATGATGAAATGAAATATATGAACTCAATAAAAAATACCCTGGAAACTAATCCTTGTGGTAACAATTAAAGTCAACTCTCAACTTGGGCTTTTTACCCCTCAATAACTGTTCAGTGTCCACCCCTCCCATTAATGCAATCATACATAAACATCTTTACTTGCCCAATAGTTTCACACTAAAATTGCATCAAATCACTTAGAAAAAAATTGCAACCACAAGTTCTTACAGTCAAGGAACACCAATCGGCACTGGTTGGCCGGCCCACCGGCACTAGTTCTTGCTGACTGGCACTGTGGGACAGGGCCTATACTGCTGGATTTGGACCAGCCCTCAAACTAACAATTTTGGAAAAAGTGTTGTTTTAAATCTCACAACTTGCAACATGCAACATACTATTTGACCAAGAATTATGCCTGCAAATCAGTTGATGTTGATATCAAGCAACGTCTCTGATGTGGTTGTTGTGTGGTGTCTAGTGTGTGCAACTTCATTGACTACAGTACACAGTCAACAGCATGTATATGAGCATTCAGCATGTATCAAAAAAAGGAAGATTAAAAAAGTAGGAAAATATAAAAATTGGATACATAGGGAGTAAAATGGGCCACATTTGCCAGTTCAAACAAATACATAACAACAAATACACGCTCAGTTTGGGCTGGCAACAACCTGGCCTGCAGTGTCTTTTTAATGTGGGCAATTTGCACTCTGGGAAAAATTTCCTGCAACGGAAGTACTCAGTGAGGCAAATACAAGCCTATCGCGCACAAATATGCTGAGGCAGCAGAAGAGTTAATCCCTCCATTTATGGTTTTATAGGAGCTTCTATGTTTCTTAAAAACTCTTGTTAAAAATTCTTCCACATTATCACAGGAAGCCAAACTCTTTCCATGTGTCCCATGCCTTTAATACAGACATAAAAAAAAAATGTTTGGGGCCAGGTGAGACACTTTTCAAGTCTTTTGCATGGTCAAGGTCATGTACCACTTCCGTTCATGTTACTTCTCCAGATGTTGGTTAGACAACACTGTAAACTTTTACACCTAAACTACCTGGGGAGGAGAGGGATATGGCAGTACTTTCATTGCAGATACAAATGAAACGAAATTTGATATTCAAAGTATGCCAAAGACATGAAGTTTTCTGAGGCACATCTGAAGTATCTAAGCATCACTAGATTGGGTAAAGTACAAGAGCAGATTCTACAGTATAACGAGAAATACTGTAAACTTGCAGACAGGCACTTCCTTTTGGCAGTAGCTAAGTATCGTTTGATATCCCCCATGAATGTCGAAGGAAATCAAATGTCAAAGTTGGCCAAGACATGGAGTTTTCTGAGGCAAATGTAAAGTATCTACAGTATGCGCATTGCTAGAGTGGGTAATGTACAAGTACAGATTCCATAATGAGAAATACTAGCAGACAAGCACTTCCTATCAGGAGTGGCTAATTTTGTTTTGATATCCCCCAAGAAAATCCAAGGAAATCTAGTTGACCCAAGCTGACACTGATAAAATATCTTTTCTTCTTTGTCAATGGACGACTTATTTCTCTTAAACGTGTATGTACTGTATTCATACCATCTTCTGATTATGCGCACTCAGTCTTTCACTTTAAATTTTACAATTGGAGAGTACTTGCCTAGCTGAGAAAAAAATGACCACAAAATTAGGAAAATTAACATCATATATCGGTAATAAAATCTCACAGGCCACAGTAGTCGGCAATGTGGTTGTCGCTGCGGTGATTTTTCATGACCTTTCGAAGAGCGAGCAACCCTTGAAATTTTCATCAAAAGTGTACCACATTGAAGAAAATATTCGATGTTCTGCCAATGTGATATGTACACCACTCAAACCCATGTCATGCATTATAACTGGATGCACCGCAAAATTTGGGGAAGCCTGATGTAGACTTAATTATCTTTCAAATTACACATCTTAATCGCTGATGTAAGCTGAGCTTAATAATTATCCACTAACCGCCACTATCAACCCTGAGAAGCACGCTTCTGTTGACAGAACCCATGTTGTTCCTGGCAACACATGTGTAAACGCCTTCGTCTGACGACCGAATAGACGAGATACAGATCGTTCCATGTTTGGAGTCCTGGCTGCCGATGCGATTGTCGGTGAAATTTACGAGCCGATCGTCTTTGTACCAAGTCACCTCACAAGTCTTTCTCGAATTGCAGAGATGCAAGCACTGATCATCTCCAGCGAATGCTGGTTCGAGTGAAGAGTATTCATCCTCCTGGAAGTGAGGTTTCTCTGACAATAGAATATAAAGACAAAGAACCAAATCGATAAAATTAGCAGGTTTTAAGGAGTTGATTGAGCTTCATAATTGAATGCACATGAACAGTACAGTAAACCTACAGATATAAACTGTAGTAATCCAACACTTTTGTGAGTATTTATTTGAGCTAATACTACCTACCGGTATTGTGAACACTTAAACACACAAACAGCCAGGCAAATGCAAATATTTGAATATGACACCAAAACCTGCCATAAAGGTCTTGCTAGCTTTTAAATAATTTTGGTGTTCAGAGCTCATTGATAGGGTGCAACAGTGTAGGTACTGTACTATGTGAAAATCTCTTCTTTCTGTATGCGTACTGTACAGCAGGTGCTGAGACAGATGACACTATTTTTGCTGAAGGCCGCCTCTCTTCAAAGGAAACAAGCAAAACATTCCCATTCAAAAGTGGATTAGACCCCTTTGTTTTAGAAGGGGGCAAAACCAGCTAGTGATACAGTGGATATGGGACAGTGGAGGGGGTCAAAGCAGAGGAATATGTATAAGGTACATGGGAAGATTTGGAGAGCTTGGAGGCTCCTCCCTGGGAAACTTGTGTCACTGAAGGGAAATCTCTGCAATTTGGGGGGAGAGTTTGGCACTTGATTAAACTAAACTTTTCTGTTGTACAAAAATCTAAATGTAAGAAAATGTGGGAAAATTTTGACTTCCTTCCCAAGAAAAAAGCATGCACTTTTTTACCAGCACTGGGGAGGGAAATTTCTGTAACTGAATGCCATAACATGCAATTTTGTGCACAGCAAAAGTGTAGGGTAGGCTACAATTGTGGAAACAAGTTTCTCCTAATAATCCATTTTGGCCCACCATTTGGTGGGGCCACTTTGATTCAGATGTGTCTTCATGCAACATTTGTGAGTAGAAAGTGAAGTGAGTTTTAGAATCTTTTGCAACTGTGTGTCTATTGCGAGTGAAAAATGGAGATTTTAACGTGTGAGCTGCAACGTTCGGTCTGCGTCTGAAAGAAATACTGTCAGGGCAATAATGATTTTACATTTTGAGGGGAAGCCAGGACAAATGGAGGACAAAAGGAACTTAACGGGTCAAGTCCAGGACTCCTGGTGCGAAGCTCCCAGATGCTCTGAGGCTTTTAGCATATCTTTGGGTGAAAAATTAAAATTAGGATTGGTATATTTTAGTTCAAATTGCCACATTAAATGAAAAGATTCCAAATGATTTAATTACTCAGAGCTCTATTCTTCTACGTTGATTACATGAAGACTTATGACCCCTGATGGGTTCCACTGAAAAATTGCCTTGGAGGTGCAGGGGCCCAAGGAAAAATTCCAAGAAACCCTGAGGTTTTAGCATATTTCTGGGACCATAAAAAATTAAGTCAAGAATGGAAGGGTTAATGCACCATCATGAATTTAAGCAGAGTATAAATACAGGTAACTTGTTAGGTAACTTCAGTTAAGTTGGGTGATATGGTGGGAAAACAACGTGGTGTGGTAAATTCCATGCTGGGCATAATCACTGATTTTGAGACAAACATTTGTGTGGGAGCTGGTGATCCAGCCTTATTTATCTGTCCTATGTGGAACACAATAAGGGGCCGATTGATACGATGACGACGTAAATGTGTTTCATGACAGTGTACTTTGCTGTGACGATGACCACATAGGTCATCGTCACAGCAAAACTGCGTCGTCACAAAATATGTTTTACATCATCCTCATCAGCTTGCCCTTTTTTGAGTTACATAGCTCTACTGTATGTTTACAAGGGGGAATACTTCTTAGCTCAAGACTCGGAACAGGTATCCACCGTATAAGGTAAAACTGCTTTGCTTGACAAATTACAACACAGAGACACACAGAGATCTAATGCAATACACAGGGTAATTGTCAACTTCTAAACAAGGTGTATCTGAAACTTGATCAATTTGGATCTCCATTTGAAACTGAATCCTCTTGCGATGGTACAGGTAGTATTACTGCACACTTGGCCAGCATGTCACATAATCATGAATTGAGGGCCTATAGTCTTTATTCAGTGCACAATGACAGCATTTAACACATATCTCCAACAATAATTGTCAAGCCCACCAATGAAACTGCTTACTATGATCAATTGATAGAGTGACTTAAAACGACGTTCATAAGGGTATTACGTTAATTACGATGGTAGTGCAACTTGCGCTGTGACGAACGTCACTCTGGTGTTACCAACTTACTACAGTATGCCGTGAATGATAAACATGTGAGAGATTATGTGGCTAGGCTTGTATCCATTACTTACAGTTGATAAATCTATAACGAATTACATCTTAAATTTACTCACCACTTCTACATTGTCAAACTGAACCAAATAGTTGGCAAATTACAGAAACAATTTCAAAAGATATGGGGCAATTACAGTAGTACTGTAACAAGTTTTGTCCTGAACCACCAACTTTATACACACACTGAAGTGCAATGAATAAAATACATTTCTTACCTGTGTAATTGCAGTGTGAGTAGGCACTTTCTGTATAAAACAATAGAAACAGCCCTATTTTTAAAATTTCCATCTCTGTTGTTCTTCTTTCTCTTCGGAATTTGGAGATTTCGGTCCATGTGAAGATGTACCATAGAAAGCACTGAGCACAAAGGAAACATAGATAACAAAATAGGGTGAGTATATCCCAAGATGAATCTGACATGAACCCTTGAATCAGAGAATGGCTGTCATGGTTAGGGAGCATACAAAGGGCAAGAGTCTAAGACCGGACAGAGTCTAACACTAACATTCAATAATTGATTTAACTGCAGTAATTTGCACCAACAGCACTAACTTGCAACAAGTCTTCATAATTCTGTTAAAACTTGCCTTGTACTTGTGTACAGTACAGCATGTTTTTGCTTTTCCCAGTTTAAAAGAATATTCCAGATCACCCCAAACTACTGTACATGCATGTCACAAAAGGAGAATCTTCAATAATGACCATACAGGCCATTTCCCATAAAAGTAACACTCACTTGGTCCACAAAGATACTGAAATAGTAAAACATTTTAGGGTTAATAAGATTCGAGACAGCCTCATGAATAATTCATAATCACGGCATGATGACAAAAAAGTTGCACAATAGTTTTGTTGTCCCGACTTCTAGGGCATAGGCTCCGTCGGGCTGTTAAAAAGTCTCGGCAGTTTCAAATGATCCGTACTGTATCTATACCTGAAGACTCGGAGCGGATTGTAAGTTGTTGCCATGATGTACTGTACAGTAGTTCCATATTATTGTGGGCTTCATGAGCATATTTTGAGTATTGTCTGGCTTAATTAATCTTATCATAGGGGTAATTAGTAGCTTAACAGGACAATGGAATATTTTGCATATTATACAGTAAAGTGAAAGTTCTACAGTACTTATCTAAAAACCTCGATTCAGTTTTATCGACACAATGTCAGATCAAAACAAATATAATTTATAGTTTCTCTAATTATTTGAACAAAACATTATCTGACAGATCAAAAACTTTTGGAGGATAATCTGATCTGTAAACACAAAAGAAAACACCAAGGAAGCATCAGAGACTGTACTGAAAGTTTCTGAACTGTGCTTCCTGTATTCAGCTCCCATGAACTGGATAAGAAAAAGCAATACGAGCTATCATTGGTTAATGCTATATATTGGGTAATTTATGATAAACCACTCTATTTGGCCAATCAGCATCATCGGCTGATGAGCTCAAAGATCAAAGCTGTTTAAAGACCGTGTGAACTAATCTGACATGACCTGTCTGTGGACATGTCTGTGACACTAGTGTACAAGCATACTTTACGCACACACAAGATCGACCTTGGGTGTAATCGTCTACATAAAACCGAATGCACAAATGCATTGTGGTTTCAATGATTTGGTTAGAGTATGAGCATTGTTTTCTGAATCTGACATTATAGCATTAGCATGTGTCAAAGGCTACCTAAAGTATGCTATATAAAATTAAAAATCTGTTCAAGCTTCCTTTTGTGAGATCATGTCTAGAAGGTTTTCACAATTTGACGTACCCTTGCTGACATTGAATGACCTTAAAGACCAAATGGTTCTTGTACTTTAATTAGATACAACTACATACAGAATATGACATCTGCTTAATCTTCCCTTCTTGAGATATGATGTTTACAAGAATGTCATATATGGGACCCTGCTGACCTCAAATTACCTTTACCAAAGACAATGGAAGTCTTGTATTCTAATGAGATATACAGTACCAAAATTGTTAATGGGAAGCTGCTCAAATTTTCTTCTTGAGATATATAACATGTTTACAACATTTTTACAATTTGATGTCTGTTGACCTCAAATGACCTTCGACCTTTACCAAAGTCAGCTGGTATATAGATCTTGTAATCAATGTGGTACACATACACATACAATACATACCACATGTATGTGACATTTGTCCAAGTTTTCTTCTTGCGATATAGTGCTTACAAGGTTTTCACAGTTCAACCATGATCCTTAAATGATCCTTGACTTCCATCAAAATCAATAAGAACGCGGTACACCAAATTACATACCACGTATGACATTTGTCCAAGCTTCCCTTCTTGAGATACCGTGTTTGCAAGGTTTTTACAATTTGACTCCTGTTGACTGCAAATGACCTTTGACCTCAACCAAAGTCAATATGGATCTCATACTCAATGTGGTGCACAAACCTACTACATATGACATTTGTCCAATCTTCCCTTCTTGATATATCATGTTTTCAAGGTTTTCACAGTTTGACCTCTGTTGACCCAATGACCTCCACGAAAAACAACATCATTCTTTCACACAATTTGTCACATCTGTGTTTTTACTATATGACACCTGTCTAAGCTTCCTATCTTGAGATATTGTGTAATTAACAAGGTTTTCCCAATTGGACCCCTTGTTGACCTCAAATGACCTTTGACCTCCACCAAAATCAATTGGGAACTTGGACTCTATTTGGTACATGAATACTAAAAATGAGATTTTTCCAAGTTTCCCTTGATAGGAATTGTAACCCCAATCTCAAGTTCATGAAGTTAATATTGCTTCTTGAGTTTCTGATTTAGATGGTATATGATGCTCAGTGCACTCAGTGCCTCGATCAGTGCACAGCTGACTTCTAAGGCAAAGAAAAATATGCAATGCAGCTAGAGATGACAAAGTAACACTCTTGACAGTTATTTCTTAAGGTGCGTTCACACTACAACGATATCGGATCGGATTACGATCCAATTTTATTTTTGTAAATATCTTCGCCATCTCTGATTGGAAAGAACCAAAAATTTGCCAACTTGTGTGCACCTCATCACTGTATCAATGAGTGCTGTGTTGCAAATTATCACTAAACTTAGACTTCGATACGGGTATCTATGACTTCCGTGGTCAGACAACATATAGGCCTGCCGTACTGGCGATTAAAAATTCTACTTTTGGAAGAGAAAAATGACATTCTTGCTTGGAAGACAATAGTGTGTTTGCTACTGTAGCTATAGAAACTACCTGTATAGTACCGTAGTTTACTCTCTTTTTTTCCCTTTCAACATGGCCTGTATTGGTTTTCATACTTTCACCCCTGTTGAGCTCCAATTGACACCTGTTATACTGTACCTCCACAAAAGACGATAGAAATCTAAATTAAGGGTCTCATTGCAAATTAATTTACAGATGAAGATCAATCTCTATAATCTGCATTCCATAGTACTGTGGCTATGGAAGATTTCAATGTTGCATCCACGTTTTGCTCTGCAGTGCAAATATCCAAGAGGCACAACTGAACAAAATTAAAACATCTACTACGTACTCATCTCATGAAGGAAGA
>VJOZ01032995.1:7799-17928 GCA_009801055.1 Stichopus horrens
TATATTTTACCCACTGAGCTTCTCCCGGTGACTGATGATAGATACGTCTATTCATAATACTAGAATACTGCCATCGACCCGAAAAAAGTTTTGGACGACCCCAACATTTTTGAGGAGGAATTTATATCGGTACGATTGATTTTATTGGAGAGAATGATTTGCATGTACAAAATGCATGGGTACAAAAAGAAAGTATTCCTTAGTGCGACGATTGGAGCTAAATAAACTCTCAGTGCTGATAAACATTTCACGCGTGCTTCCTTCAGAAAAGCTGACTTGTTCCCGTAAACATTTAAAAAACTATGCAAATAGCGGCAGGTGAATGGACATAGGCAAGATTGTACACATTGCAAGAAATACACACACAGGGACGTAGTACGTACGTAAGGTTGGTATTGTTATGAAGATCTTAAGAGCGTTGAACGCGCAACTGGAATCACAAAGTCCCCGGCTGTGTGATAACGTGAGCACATGGAGTGTACTGCTCTGCACAAGACACTTACTTAATCAACGAAGCTTTCTCCGAATCAAACTGTTTACACCGAATTTGGAGTTAACGTCGCAAATGAGAGGAATAAAATACCTTTCTCGCGCGTTGTGAGATCTGTTACTGCTTTTCTTTCCTTCGCGTTCGAAGGAGATCAGGATATTATATTTTGTTAAAAATACCACGTTGCCAACGTCTGTCACTGTCAGGTTCTTGGCCTTCTTGGCAACAAATACGGTAGGTTTCATTTATCGTAATAAGTTGTCGAATTTCAAGTGTGCAACAAGTTTCTCCTCGTTATGCAGGATAAATTTCTCTTGTAGCTCCTGTGGACTGAGTCAATCTAGGCTTTGAGGCCTGCTTAATGTCTTGATTAATTTGAAAAAAAGGGTTGTTTCATTTGCATAGTAAAGTTATTTGGCCGCACGTAGGCTTACATTGAAGGCCAAGACAAGGTTTAATTATGACCATGGGTCCGACTCCTCAATCGACAATAGCCTAATTTTCTACTATTAACTTAGTGATATTAAAATACGTAATCCAGTAGGCCTATTCCAGTGTTCATCAGAATGTCACGTAGCTTATCAAACTTGAAAACATTGAAAGTGATAGCCTTGTATTCTGAAATTTCTTCGAAAGTTAGGTAGGTGATTTTCCATTGGCCTAATTACGGTACGTATTTGGGCCTAGGCCTTAGTACACGTTGTCAGTGTCATTGAAGAAAAAGAAGATAGAGCCCAGGGCCCATATTCTTGGCCCAGGAGCTGCTTGCTGTTAGACTAGACTAACGTTACATAAATTGATCAATTGAATACATTGACTACCTCGAACTTGAAGAGTCAGTGCATCATGAACGTGCTCAGTACTATAAGTACCAAGTACTTGGCCTGCACTCAGTAGTATAGAACTATTGTAACAACTTGACCAGTAGAATGGTGAGAATTTGATAATTATAAAGTTGGTAAAGATCCAAAACACTTGTTAGATGGGTTTTAAGTGTAAGCAGTTCCTCACAAATGTAATGATATGAAAAGATTTTCTGTGCTGTCTCTTCTTTTTAACATGAGGGTACAACTGCTGAATATAATGTCTCTCCAAGAGCTATGACTGCACCTCCTCTAAAATGAGAACAGCATGAATCCAAGATTTCAGCTGTTAGAAGTATTTTTATGTAGCCTACTTAAATGGACACATTGTAACTTCTGTGGCGTCGTAAGAAGTCAAATGGCAGAGTTGTCGCATTATAGCATGAAGTATAAATCATTTAACTTACGTTAAAGCAGGTGGATCACCATTTTGGGGACATAGTAGTATTTTAAGGTTTATTGCACATGGTTTTTTTTTGTTATAGTTACATTTTAAAGCCAATAAAGCCTACATAGAAAAGTGTGTAAAAACCTTCTCAAAGAAGGAGAATTAAGTTTGAGAGGCTTCATCAGCACACTATTTTTAAGAAATGGTGTCCATCTGCTTTCAAATAAGTTAGGTTGTCTGAAGTAATACAGTTTCAGCAATAGCTAGGGGCGTGTAATTCTTGGAGGCTACTTATCTTAAGTTTCATAATTAAAACAGGAATATATGTAACCCATCTTGTTAGAGTAATTTGTAAGCCTGTTACAGTATGTCAGTTAACAAGTCATTTAACATATCAGTTTAAGGGCAAAGGAGAGCCCTGATGCCCCCAAAAATGCCCTGAAGAAGCAGCGGCCCAAAATGAAAGTAAGAAACAAACCCAAACAATGAAGACATCAAAGAACAAAAAAATTCTGTGAGAAGCTGAAAAAAAAAATGCTTGTCAACGTTAACCTTGAAAACACTATACAGAACTGGAGTTGACAACCCCACTCAAGGAGACTATTCCATTCACTACCATTTCTATGAGGGAAGCTAAAATTCCTAGCATCGAGTCTTCATTAAAGTCTACAAATTTGTTGGGTATCAACTGGTTTTATTTCTGCAGCAGTAAGTCACAAAATGCTCATGTTTTTAATTTAAACTTCAGTTTTCATGAGAATTTACAAGGACTCCAGGAGAGGTCTCATATATGATATAGGCTGCACTTTAAGTTAAACAAGGGAACACTTGTTAATGTTGTTAGAGTACTCAAAAAAAAAATGTCTCAGAACAATTGTTACTGTACATAGTTACCAAATGATAGAAAAGAAGTAAACAACAGCAAAAAGCTTGAAGAAACTTGAAATACTCAAGGCAAAATTTACATTATGGACAGAATCAAGATGAAATTAAGAAATAATTCAATTTAGCGGTCCATTCTGTTTGGAACTTGATGGCAATTAAGAGATGTATGTTTCTTTCCAGTGTCCAGACTTAGCGCATAAATGGTATAAATAATCCCCTCTGACGTCATGGTTGAAGAGCAGAAAAGATTGAAACATGCTTGTCGAAATCCTCCCAGGGTGACAGTAAACTTGTCTTGTCGGGTGTTGTACAAATTGAAAACTCATGTAACACTTACAATTTGTCAATCAGTACAGTAGTACAGTTTCACACATGCATGATTTTAGTGGCTTGGATCTGATTAATAAGTGATTAAATTTGTCCTGAATCTCGGAGCATCAAATTTAGCTTACAGCAGGATTTATGTATTTGACATGATCAGATACTTTCTGGTGCAGTGTTCTTTCAAAAAAAGCTTTGAGGTAATTTGGACAAGCATCTTGGAAGATTTACTAAATTCACTAGACAAATTGATGTTTTCACCGAGAAATTCCCCTATCAGAAAACAGAGTAACTTGTAAATTGATTTGAACTGAGACTGATTTTGTGAAAAGAGAGTGAAAAATGTGAAACTTACATGTTGGCTAAATAAATTTCAGGAATTTTTTCCTCATAATTTTTGTAGTCTGTATTGTGTTATGGATCATATTGTACCGTATATAGTCTTCAAGTACTGCCTGACTTACCCCTTCAGGTGTGAGTTTAATTGACTTTCTCATGTGGATTATCTCTTCGCAGCATAAGAAGACCATCATGTAGTCAAACATGTATAGTTTCCAATCATATGAAATACCAGAAGTCAAAGGAACTAACCACATCACGTCCAAGGTCATTATTGTTATTTCTTAAATAGGTGATAAAGTTGTAAGATGTTTGTTTGGAACTCGTGCTGTTGCTTAATCTTCACCCTTGAGTAAGAACGTTGTTGTTCTCAACATGGGAAATAAGTCCAATTTTCTGAGTCATAGTTTAGTACCTGTGAATGCTGTGATGCACTTTGCATGCAGACGTGGCAGCTTCTCTGAAGTCTTGGTTATTATTTGCACTTTCAGGTTTTTGTGGGTCAAGGTGGAACTTTTGTATTGCCTGGAATTATGTGACACAGTGTTCTTAATCCTGTTTGCTTTCCTTCAAACAAACTGCAAACAAACATGATAATGTAATATCAATGTCTTCCCAATTTTTTGACTGGCACATTGACCTCAGTTGTTACAATTTCTCCTTTCTTGAAGTGTCTTAGCTACTGTATCAGTACCTGAGTGTGCACACAGATAATGATTTTATTATTGCATCGGACCAATTTGCTTTTGTGTAGAGAGAGTTTCCTGTCTACTCTGTCCAAGAAGTATGGGAGGAATGTATTGACAAACCATTGTTTTTTTTTTCTTGTTGGTTCTTCTAAATATGTGCTGGAAAGTCCCAGAGGGGTCATAGTGTTTCCTTCATTTGCTTTGCACCTTAGACAGTGACCAGCAGTTCTGTTCCCTCCCCTTTCAGTAGTTTTTACTTCACATGTTCAAAATTGGTTTTTTGTACTAGATTCCTTTGCACACCTCAGGGGGGCTGCGATTGATTTCCCTGAGGTTCTTATGGATTTTTCACATCCCCTTCAATAGATCTCCTGCCTCCCTGCATAAACTCCCGTAGGCAAAATAGAGAGGAGGCACATTTTGTGTGTGGAGACTTAAAATTATCAACCAGGACTTAGAGTGGAAAACAATGCACTTGAACAATGCAGAGAGTTGGCAAAGTTAAATGCACAGGAAATTTGAACAAAGTGCTGTGATCAATTTCTTTGTTTTCAAAAAAACTCTTTTGTGCCACTGTCATGCCTCTGATCTGCAAGTGATGTCGAAGGAAGAGGTCTGTTGTCTGTGCAGGAAGAAGCTTTGTGTTCTTTCTTCTTGAGGGACAGTTGGCCATAAGGGACTTTCTCTGAGACTTTGGTTACTCGTCAAAAGGTAGCAGTTAACTCAATTGATTGACAGTGAACTACCAAATTACATGAAAATGTAGTTAGTATTATGGCATCAACCAGGGCAAACAAAGTTTATTTCCTGTGAAGGGAGTTAACATTTTATACAATTTCTTATAATATTTCTGCACGAAAGAATGGTTAACTTCCCTCAAGTGTCAGCATTGCCCGCCAAATGCACAAATTTCCTGGGAAGGACCCCCCACCTTCCTGACTTCTCATGCATGCACATCAACTATATTGCAAAAGTGATGGAAGTTTAATTGTGTGGATTTTTGAAGGGTTAACTGCTTTTTGGAAGTATTTGCAGTGACCAATAAGAAACTGTAAGTTGCACAATGTTGCAGAAAAACATCACCCTGTGAAAGATTATTCAGGCTGTTTCTTATCATTGGTGGATGTTACTGCACTCTCAGCTAGCCACTCAAAAATTACAGTACATGCACAGTATAACCAAACTATGAAACCGATCATGTTATGTAGTGTGTGGTATTTGTGGGTTGTTACTGTCATATTGCATCAACCTAATTTCCACAATTTGAAATTATTCCAGTTATTCAATTTATGGTAACATAGTTCTTAGTGATCTGGTTATAATGGACATGGAGTTAGACATGGCAGCTAGTAAAAAACTTAGCAACCTCTTATTACTGTAATTAGGTGGGCTTCTTTCTCTCAATTGCTTCCTTTGAGGAGCTCTTAACCTTAAATTCCTACAGCTCGAGCATCAATTGGCCTTGGCGTTTTCCCCATTTGAGTCCACTGTAGTATGCCTGTTGTACTGTACATTGTGGCCTCATGCACTAAGCCCACATTATTTTGATCAAAAAAGAAAAAAAAAAAGAAGTTAAAAAAAAAAAGGGTGGATAATAATAATAATAACCAATCTTTGCCGCCTGACTTGATCCTTGGTTCATAGTTACTATGCTTTTGAAAGTTGTGAAGTGTAAAATACCTGTAGGTTGTTATAATCATATGCCTATTCTATATACCTGGTGAGTTGTGTGTACTGTAGGCCTATACTCTTCTGGTCCATTTGTTACTCAGTAAGTGACTAAGGTGAGACCTTTGTTTGACACAGGAACTGTCAATCAGCTAATCTGACTGAGTCAAAGAAAGATGTGTCAAGTGATGGATGCATAGCAACAAGTACAAAATGATCTAAAAAAAGGGAGAACTTACAAAATAAAAAACAACTGGTGTTTGGTTCATGGGCAGTTAACTGTCAGATGATATGGTGCGTGGGATAGAAAAGAAGGGAGGGGGGGTGGCCTTTCCTAGAAGTCACTAGAACTTTTTCCAACAGATTGAGGGTATTTGGTTACTGTTGTACCACTATAGTGATGTTGAATTATGGCTACACAGTGATGGGATGAATTAGTGTAGCTGGCCAAACAGTTCTAGAGTGAAACTGGGTTACCCATTGCTGATGTTTCAGTTCTGGAATTTCTCAACTTTCAGTAATTTGAACCTGGTTAAATAGTGTTAGAGCTCCATAACCCCCAGTCAGATGAACAGGTAGCTCAAGATTGAGAGTACATGTTTGGAAAGTTTTGATAAGTTAAAATATGTAAACCAGGTTCAGTGTTGGCTGATCTGTTACAGCAGTAGGAATCTTGGCACGTATCCATTGACCTGCATCCTTGTCTCCCAAACATGTTATCACCTTTAAGCCTTTGTTTCAGATCTATTTAATTTTAGATATAAAGTCAAAATTGAAGGTAACAATTTGGCACATCAACGTGTTGTTTCTCTTAGTCATTTGTTACCTTCAACTGCCATGCATGTAGCTGTGGTTAGAAATATCACAAGACTTTCCCATTTTGGTTTGTGTGGACATTGTCATAGGTGTTACTGACTATTGAACCAGGAATCTAAGTTCATAGCAGCCAGGTTTATTTCTCAGTGCAAGTGTCCTTGAGTCATGTAGAGGATAAAAGAAAGTGATAAACGGCTCAGAATAATCTACAATGAGTAAATCTGCACAAACTTTTGAGTTTGTTCGATTGTTCAGGACTGAGAAGGTGAAGAGAGGCAAGTAAGGGAATCATGTATTTAAGAATCAATCATATTTTTATTCCATATGCACCATTGTTGTGAAGTACTGTATGTTTCCATTCAAGTTGTTGTTTTTGTCCCTCTCCTCTCCCGCCCTTCTAATCTCCTCCCTCTCACGCTTTCCACTCTTTCTCTTCTAGCGCAGTGTTAAGTGCATTTCTTAACTCATTTTGTTACTTTACCCCTGTCACTGTGAAGAGGTGCAAACAGTGTGCAAGACTGCAAGTGCATTTATCAAAGTAAAATTTTATCCTGAAATCACAAGTGTTACCGGTACCATCTTTTGAGTGCCTTGTCCTAAGAAATACTTTTCTATTCTTAATGTATTTTCTTGAAGAGGAGTCATGTTTGTCTTGTGTGGCACCATTTCAGACAGGACCTTGTTAAAATCAACTGATTTCATTGATCACCGCCTGTAAGTTTATGGTGACTAACAGTTCCTTCAGTTAAATGATGATACCCACAGAGTGTTAACTTTGGTAGCAACATGTCTCTGCAGGTGTTAAATTGTGTACACGTAATAATGCTATTCACTTTTTTGAAGTCTTGCCGCTTGTGGATCTTAACAGTTTCACATTTAACTGACTGTGTCTAATATTTTGCCATACTTGACATCTGACTGTGAAGTCATTCACCATCATGGCTCGGAATTAATGCCAGTGATAGATAGATTCCGACTGCAAGCAATATGGTAATTTTTTTTTTTGGTCTCTTACTATCACTGACAAATTGTTGTAAACAAACAAAACCTCAAAAAAGAAAAATATGATTATCATTATTTCTCTTATTTGAGTATATACACAGTATAACTGCACTTTACAAGAGGGCAATTAACGGATTGCAAATTCATTCAGTTGCGATCAATATAGGTTTTTTTTTTCTGAGGGGAAATGAAATAGCAGATGTTTTAATCCACAGAGAGGAAATGGCTGGTAACTATGTGTATTTTAAGTGACATACATCTGCTTCTGACATACTAATTCATGATGCGCGTCTTAAAGCCGAGAGTGCTCCCATGCTGTGTTCAAGATCGTAACCAAGATTGATTTTAGTCAGTCGTATTGAGCAGCGGAATTTCAATTGCAGACCTGTGCATGAAATGTTATTATACAGTATGAGTTCCTTGGTAAAGTTAGAGCCCTTTTGATGGGGCATGCACATCCATGCACAATTAACTTTGCAAGGGAATGTGTTGCAGCCAACTTGAGGAGCCCACAAAATTGCAGGTAAAATGTATGAGCTGTATGGAACTGCTATTTTTTCTGCCTTTAGAATGACTGCAAAACAACCAACTACTTTGATCACGGATTTGTACCTACAGTGTCAAATAACTTTTGTTTGTGTGTTGTATCTCAGTGTGACTTCAGGTGTGTGCTCACCAGGGAAGAACATGTGAATGTGTTTACAAATGTAGTATGATGGTAATCTGATAGAAGCTGATCACAGAGTTGATCATTGTGTGGAACTAAATCTCTGGGTTTTATCTGCGTATTCCACTAGGGTGATAAGGCAATCTGTGACATGTTTACACAGATGTAGCTATGGTGTGTGTACACTGTTACAAGTAAATCTTTGTTGCATTTGGAGTACCATTGTTTTCACCCCAACTGACATCATCAATGATTGTGTGTTTCTTTTATCCTTACTGGCTTGATGCTTGCTTCGTGTTACATCATCGCAGTGTTGTGTACTGTACATGTGCACTGTTGTGTGATGATCTGAGCTGTTGCCTTGATTAATAACTGCTCATATGGTGTATTAAACTTATCACTAGTGAATTCCACTTCTGTGGTGTTGTTATTGTTAGAAACAGATTAGACCTTCACATGGATCATTCAAAAAATTTTTCTTTTTATGGCTCTGCCAAGGACAGTGCATGCTTCTTACTCTATGCAGGGAGTTGCTCTATGCAAATGAACTCTTTGTTGTGAAAAGTTCTAGAATTACTCTTTACCACAGATTTCCTGGATGTTGCTACATTTTTGTTTTTGTCGGTACCCTTTTTCCACAAGATTTTGGTAGTCTTAGATAGCTTCTTCTTTTGTTATTGCTCTCACAAGTTGTTTCTATAAATCAAAGAATTTTGCCAATTTGTCGCCTACTCTGAAAACCAGGTGGCCAAATGTACCTCCCATGTTTCAAATTTGGAAGACTGTCTCTACTGAGCTACTTGTATCCATGATTGTTGTATCCAAGTGTGTCCAAGTATCTAATTTGTATCCAAGTTTGATTTGTCTGGTTGGGAGAAACTTTGTCACAACTTCAATATATTAACTGTAGATATCTATAATAAGGGTAGGTATTGTGGTCTAAAGTAGGTTGAAAAGACTCATTTTGAAATCCATGTTTGCCTTTGCAGACCTCTTTGCCAAAATATCGCTCAATTTGCTCGCCTGTCCTTTCACAACTACTGGATTTTTGTCATGTATACCTCTACTGAAACCCAGTAGTCTTGGCAGTTATAAACGTCACTATGATTTTTGTGCAATACTTCTTGCAATATGGGAAAGTTAAATATTTGTGCTGTGGCAAGCAGCCCTTTCCAAGAGATAAAGTAAGTGAAGCTCTTGTATTGTTAAAGTGGTGGTAATGCTACAGTGTCTAATTAAAGGTTTAAATGGTGGTCAGAGTTGTCTTTCACATCAACAGGGATCGAGCAAAAAGTTGGTTGTACATAGTGCTGATACTGATTGACTCATCCTTGAGGGCCTAGCTGTCATCATGACCATGTTATTTAACTGGAACAGAAAAACGATGTACTAGAACTAAGGCACAGAGGCTTGAAAGATGTGTTTGATTTACGGTGATTAGAATTTGGCTAATGGATGCTGATGCTATGTTGAGCACGCCACTCTCGGACGGACACGTTTTTCCGTGGGTGCTTTCCAGGAATATTTCAGCTAGCCTTTGTCTAAATATGGGAAATAACTCTTGATTGTGGGTAACAGTTTACTGCAGGCCATTTGCTCTCAGTGTATTCTGGAAGGAGTGATATCTGAAAACACGTCAAAGAAATGGTTCAAGGAAGCTGGAGCAGGAAATAAAGGATTTTCCCAAACTAAGGTGGTAAAATTTGTTTGTGCAAAACCCCTAAAACTGAGTGTCCTATTTCTGACAAAAAAAAAAATTAAACGTCTTTGTCATTTGGACATGTTCGATTGTATGCCAGATTAATAGATGTTTGTATGGGTCGTTTTGTAAGGTACACACCGTAACACCTGCAAACAATTGCAGATTTGTATCACCCAAGGTCTCAACATTTATGAGTCTTTCCCCACATTTGGTGATTGGCTTAAAAAAGCATGAATATTTATACAGTTCTAGGGAAACAAAATTGAGTGTTATGGAGTGTAATTGATTGAGTCGGCATA
>VJOZ01032996.1:0-19215 GCA_009801055.1 Stichopus horrens
AGAAACAGAAAGTCAAATGACTTTGGAATTCCTTGCCAATAAACACAAAAAGTACAGTACATAGCAATATTAAGGTTTGAACACCTTACCTTTCTTGAGATACTGTGTCTATGTGGTTTCAAACTATGACCTACACTTACCTCACATGACCTTTGTTCTCCATTAAAATGACGGAGATCATCTACTCATGGAGAACTACCAATCATCACAATCTGAAGTTCCAACAACAATCAGTTGCTGACATATATCCCTTAATAAGTTTCATACTTTAAGCTATGGTGGCTTTGGAAAGACCTCGATAAAATATGATGGAAAAAGAAATAAAATCTGTCTTCAAAGACATGGACCAATTGGACATGGAATACGAATGCTGGATTGAAATTTCACCACGGAAAATCATGGAAATGTGTATTTAAAACCACCCACAGAGAATCGCAGAGCCTTTGATCTTACAAAACAAGAAAAAATTGCAACTTCAGTTCAAACAGAAACATTCACTGTTGCCTGGAAACTACAACTCTTTGTTACATGGTATCCAAGGGCGACATGCAGCTGAAAAGCCTGAACTCTGACCTTTGTGCTATAGTGGTGACTTTCATAATGTCAAATATGGCCCTATAGCCAAATGGCCACAATACTTGCAACATTTCAGTGGCAAAAGAGACTTTATCTTTGAATGTATTTTTTTCCCATCCTGTCATGTCTCAATTCCACAGCCTGCAGTCCCACTTAACTACCCTGTGATGTTCCCTTTGCCCCCCTAGGAAAGTTTTGCCACTGCCCGGTAGTGCTTCATTTCTGTAGTGGTGGCATGCAGTTACTTTACCAACACACCTCCACTTAAGCGCTGATTAATAAGTTTACCATCTCTTGTCCTTTTTTTTCTTTTCTCAACTGTAGGTTTTCTTTTCCAGACATGGTAGATTACTAAAGTTATGATGGTGCAAACAATTTCAGAGATTACTTCACAGCATCAAGCACATTTTTGTTTCTCTGCAAACACAAACTGCAGTAGAGAGTAAGGTCCAGTGTACCTCTGCATAGAATGCCCACTCCAATAAAGTCAGCACCGTTCTGTCTTTGCAGACATATCATTAACACTTACTCAAACTTTGCAAAACCGAAGCAATAAGTAAGAAAGAAAAAAGATAGACATACACCCCCTCTAGACAAAAGAACAACACACCAGAAATGAAGGAGACACTTGGATAACATGAGATCTGTCTGCGTCTGACATAAGAATCAGACCAACGTGTTGGACAAGAAGCACTTGAGAAAGAAAGTGCACAAATCTGGAAGTGTCGAGATTGCAGACCACCCTTCAGAAGGGAATTTGATGATCTGGTATCACCTCATTGTTGTGTATTGAGTGACATGCACAACAGATCCACCGGCTACTTACTTGCTGCCTTCGAACGCTGCTTCTTCTCCTTCCCCCTAAGCTTGACGGGACAATCTTTCACAAAATGTCCAATTTTGCCACAAATACGGCAGCCTCTGTCATTAGGTGGTTGTTGTCCATCTGTTAAGTAGTCATAGTTGAAGAAGAACGCCTGTGTGAAAGAAAAATGATGACACAGACAAAATGATTTCACAGGGCAAGCCATGAAAAGAGTTTCAACAGGGATCAAAATATTTTTTTTAGTGTCACAATCTGATTAGATGTATTTATGAGGACTAAGTTCCAGGAATTGGGCCAAACATCAACAGTAAAGTCCCAGTTTGCTAACAATTACATATTTAAAATTTTTGTCAAACTTTCTTAGAGTCATTATTGGGATTATTTCCTCAATCTGATAAACATTTGTCACATAATAAAACAAAATTAGCACATATACAGACTTTCTTAGTCATGACTATGGCAATTGAAAATATTGGGTCCTAAAACTTTGCCGCTGTACTTTTCCTCAAAGTCTTCCATTGACTTTTGAACCAGGAGAAGAATTCAAACTAGCAGGATACCATAAATTTGAATTTCTTGTAATAACTCTCACATAGATGTTTGATGGTGTGTTCTGCGAGGTCCCAAATCTCTCTCTTCCTTTCCGAAAGATCAGCATGATGTAGTTAGCCACTGTATTGAGAAAATAGATGGCCAAAACTGCATCAGTAGAATAAATATAGCATTTTTCCTTTTTTACACATTTAATTCTCTCTTTTTTTAATATATTACACTATAAACTCACAAAGTAGAACCTAAGGACATCTTCTAAGCATCTACACCCCTCTCCCATACACCACATGAGCACAAGAAACAAATGGCCACTCTTTGGGCAATTGTTACCTATTTGTAACCTGTTTAACTTCAATGCCACCTCTTTCACCCCAAAATTAACCAACAAACAAATAATATCATATGATCATGTCATTTTATGCTGAGTGCAGTTCTGGTAAGCCTGTGATAGCTGCCAATTGCAGACTGTTCAGATGATCTGTTAATTGCAGATTTGCTATACACTCAGTGTAAATCATCACTGGTTGCTGTGTAGCACATGAATGTGTGCTGACCAGAGTAACTGGGAATACCATCAAAAGAGCACTTATTCCCACTTGACAACATATTACCTTCGTCCCCTTTTCCAGAGTTGGCATTCTAAGTAGATAGAAAGATAAATGCAGCTATATCAACATTTGATACAGGTAGCTATGGCATGGTCCTTGTAATTTCACAGACATTTTGGCTCTGCCTCCTCCAGAAGACATTTCCCCACTTTGCATTTAAAAGTGGCAGCTTCCCTGTTAGACACCCTGAATGGGTACGAGTGTAATGGCAGGTAACACAGATGATGATGGTTACCATCGTCCACCGACTCATTTCACTTACTCTTCCTCGACAGGGCACCTCCTAAGTTGTGATCCAAGTCAAAGGGGTCCTCGATGGCAAACCCTCTGCTGCCCCCCATCCACATCTTCTCAAACCTCGTCAGCAGCTTGCGCTGGCGGACGCAGATCACATACTTGGCAAAGTCAAAACTCTCGGTGTAGAAACGCAAGAAGCCAAGCCATAGATCCGCTTCTGATAGCTTGTTCCTACCATGTCCTTTCCAAACTTTTTTCTGAAACATGAAGCACAAAGAGCATTCACCATGCTGAAACAACACAGGAGGACATCTGGGTTTAAAGAGGGTTTTGCGTCAGCCAGCCGATGATGTTACCCTATGCAGCAAATTGACTGCACTTCTATCATTTTGCATCTACCCATAGCAATGACTTGAGGAAATGATGTGTTTGTTCATAGTGTGATACTCTGCAGCTGCTGCATAAATTTGCTCAATTTTAACAGAGAGGCAGTAAAAAAAAATCACCTTTCCTTTAGGCAATTCCTTGCACCAACATGCAGCTGTCACTGTAGTAATGGCAGTTTTACTACCAGCATGGTGACGTTTAAGGATTACTCACACACTACTTGTTATATATTTTTTCACAAGCACATTGTAAACCAGCAATTTAAATTTTTGAATTCCTTTCACAATTTATTCACAACATTTGAACATATTTTAGACTAAAATCATTTGATCAATTGTGCAAGTTTCTTAAAATGAGACATTATGCACTGTATATGGTTGAAGTTCAGTAGAAAGTGTATCCTACTGCTTATTGGCAGTGCCTGGAAATCTTCAAATTGAAGTGGATTCTGCTTCCATCCAATGTAGCTCTGTGGATGAAACTGGAATACCTGACAGTGGAAGGACTTTCCAACTGAGGGATACCTGGGGTCATGTCATGGCCGAGTGGATTAAAGTCATAGCCTCTGAAACAATGAAGCTGTAATAGCAACCCAGAGGTTCAGGGTTCGATCCCAGGCAGGGGCACGGTTAGATGGATTTTCATCCAAGTCTTATCTACGGTTTTCCCATCTGAACTGGCCTTGTAACAAAAGGTACCACATTTGATCTAAACTTGTTGAATTGGTTGTCACCCACACAAAGTAATGAATAAGCCACAGGGTTCCTCCAAACATGTGTGGATGCTTAGCATTGTATTAAGTAACTGTCCTTCAAGGTCTACATTATGCATGACTTGAAATATTTTGCCGTCATTTCATTCGTTTTGCATATTTTGCATAAAAAGTCCCTCCTACCCCCTCTCTTCCCTACTAGTAAACATGCTCTCGATGCAAAAAAAACTAATGGAAACAGCACTTCCTGTGGTTTACATACCAGATTGCGAACATTATCGTAGAACCACGTGTTCCTGCCCTCTACGATCCTCTCCGGTTTTTGGTCACCATTGTACAGCTGCGTCAAGGAAAAGTGAAAAAATACGGACGTCAAAATCTGGACGTCACACAACCACCTCATCACCTGCAGTATTATTGGAAATTCCTTTGTAAAGTAAAATACTAACAACCTGCCCTCCTCCCCTACTGCTGTCCAAGGTGTTGAATGCAGGCACATAACACAACAGCAGAACCAGTTCCAATTTCTGAAGTATACATACTAAAACAGTTCAAAAGAGAGAATTTACGACTTTTGTCCTAAAATTTTTGAAATATGAGTGACAAATCTTTACTCCTGAAGAAGGGAGTCAGTCACCTCTTGTAGTACTGGTATGACTGGTGGCTTGGTTTGCTGAAGAAAGTACAAGGTCATCAGAATATAGGCATAAGACGACAGGCTGCCACGAGATGCATCGGCGATGCCACATTCCTGTTGGCAGATAGACAAGATGAAATCAAAACGTAAGAAACTCCTTTCCAACACAGCATTTCTTTGACTTTCCTATGATGCACGCCGTGCTTGAAGATGTATTCCAGTGTAATATTTTTCAAACTATGCAGCTCTGGTTTCTTCCTTCACTAGCACAAGATAGTTAATTAAGAAACAAAATCTACAAAATTTGCATCTGAGATGTCAATGGTAGAGGCCATGCCAAGAAAAGGCACACTTCTGGCATATGGACAGCTGATTGTGTTTTAGAACTGCAGACAGGTAATGAGGATAAATGGGTCAGAGGTCACAAGAAAAAAAACCTGTGATTGCACAATTTCTCTTAAAATCTGTGAAGGGAAATTTCTTGGCATATTTACCAACTTTAAACAATGTATGGGTGAATGTTAATTCCAATGTCCAACAACTGTGAATTCAAGCTCCATACGCTGCATAAAATCATAACAATGCTACCACTGTGGGAAAATGTAAGCAAAATGTGAAATTTTTTTGGTGGTCTAACCTTGGCAAACGCCTTGACCATGTGGCCCAGTCGACAGACCCTCCTGTCAATTTCCGCGTAGCGTCTCAAAAGCTGCGTGTTGTGTTGGGCCAGAAGATTGTACAAGCTTATGTCGCCCTCCAGATTGGTCGGCCTGTGAACAAACTTGACGATCGGTACTTTGGCGGTCGTGATTGGAATAACAGAGAATAGATCTGGGTGTCTCCTCAAAATGATGGCTAGAGTTTGAATGATCTCTGGAACATTGATACCCTGTAAAAAATTGACATAAAAATGCTTGCAATTGGACCCTCAGCTCTCTATCTTTGATGTGAAAGCCAAAATGAGTTAATTCTGTTACTATGAGAACAAAATGAGTTAACTCTGTTACTACGTTTCTCATCTATCCTATTATAGATAACCACAGAAACACTTTCTTCTGATGAGAAAATTTTGTATTGTCTCATCATAACGAGAAGCATTTTTCCTCAAGTGTTCCAGTCTAGGCCTATTCCAATCTGATTTCCAAAGGATAATGATACCATGATGCAAGACCAAAACTGTCACTCTCAGCCTTAACAGTTCCCAGTGCAGTTCTCAGAAAATAAACCAACTTTGTTGACTTGTGTGGACACAAGTCGCATAATCAACATGGTTCTATACACGTGTGAGCCAGACCAACAGTCCAAAACATAGCTGCTTGGAACCTGCATGGCGAGATTGCACCCCTCTGAATGTCAAACTATCCTTTCTTTCAAACAAAGAGGGTCATAGATGCAACATTTGTAACCAACAAAAGCATGGCTTACCTCACCAGTGGCACTGTCCCTGAAGGTCATACAAATGTCAAGGTCACTGTTTTGAAAGCCAAAGCCATTCACAGAGGAACCAAAGAGCTCAAGTTTGATTGGGTCAGTGGAATTTCTTTGAATGTACTTTTCTAAATCCAGAATGAACCTGCTTCTGAACTCAACTTCCCTTCTGTGGGTTGCAAATTTTTCTGACGGATAAACACACCAAACACTGACAAATTAGTAGCATGACAATGTGCAGACAAGATTCGAAGATAACTGTAGACAGAGAGCACCTACGACAACAAGACTACATGAAAAACTGATACACATTACAGTACAGAGCAAAAAGACTATGGTATCATGGAACATTATCAAAACTTGATAAAACATTAAGCAAAGAGCAGCAAGACCTCTGGTATCATGAAACATAGATGGACAAAATTTGATAAAATATCAAAAGCAGAACATGACTCTCTCACAGACATGCACAGATCAACAAAACTGATAATTACTGTATAGGTATAGAGCGACAAGACCGCGTGGCAAACTGATACACATTAAACACAGAGGCAATAAGACTCTACGGTATCACTGAGGATGAATCAACAAAAATTCTGATAACTATATATAACTACATATATAACATATCTAAAGTTTAATAGAAAGGATATGAAACAACGACAGCCAACACTTGCCTGAAAGTTGTCCGTTGCACAACCAATTGATTGAATGGCGATGCTGTATTTGGAACTTACAATCTTGATGATTCCATCTGAATCAAGGAACAGAATATTTTATTACTACCTCATTTCATTTTGACTCACCACTGACAAAATCGGAAAGCTGATGAATTCTGGAGAGGTACCAGCTCTGCATCGGAGGAAGCGGTTTCAACTCTGGGAGTTTGTCATCCTCGCAATCCTAAAATTACAAAAAAAGGTTGACGAAGGATTCATACATGAAACAAAATCATTGCCTTATGATATGAGTATCAGTGGACACCTCTCTGTACTGGGTTCATCTCATATTACAGAAATGGTAGTAAAAAGCTGAAAGATGCAGGGCAGGTACCTGAGATGTACCAAATCACCAATATGCATCACCGTGCAGGACGTTTGAAAACCCCCAATCCTCTGTGAGAGACCACAAAATATCACACAAGAAACCATCAAAAGTTTTCATAATGACCGTGTGCCATATGTCCTATGTGTAGTACAGATAAAAGTTAAGTCCAATGTTTGTGTAGACCTTAAAATTCAGTCGATGGCACATGAGGAGGTGAAGTCAAAACAAAAGACTCAATATCTTATCACAAATGAAAGTGCAGATAGAAAGGGATCCCTCTGGAGGAACGACATCATTTCACACAGAGCGAAGGGACGGGTCAAATATCACAGTATGATGTTGGTTCAATAAATTCCAAGTTCCACTCTAGTTTAGCATGCCATTGATTTATATCTCTCAAATTGTTGCTTAGGAGAGACAGTGATAAACAGGAATTTGAGCACTCAATTATTTGCTGGCTTACAAATTTTATTCTTGGCTGTCTAATCTTTATGAATGTCATCACAATAATACTCCTAATCCAAGGCATTTCTGGTTGTCAAATTTTCTTTCCCAAACTTTTAATTACACCGCAAGCTTAATTAAAATACTACTTATTAAATGCTACCATTACTAGCTTATGCAGTAGCAAGTCCTAATAACTGTTGTTCTTTTGCATGTCAAGCAGGGCCTAGTGCATCTAATGAGAAATTGTTTCACACTACCTACACGTAACCACTGAAAACACTCAAACCCACCTTACTGACGTGTCCTTCTTGAAGACAATTGCTGCAAATCTTTGGAACGTTTTGCCCTCTGGATAACGTCTGTTTATCAAACGAAAAGTTTAATACTGTTGGCAATGAATCCCCTTTATCACTTAACTCATCATCAACAACAAAATGTTCTTTCAGCTTTCCACACGATTTTTTCCTCTCATTTAGTATCTCTGTTGAATTAGGACAATCTGCATCCTCTGTGGCATCACCGACTGTGGTGGCAATGAACGGTTCCCCCTTGTCTGACACCCGTTCACCACATTCGTCCCCTGTCTCCTCCTCCAGAGGTTCAATCCGCAGACCGGAGTCCGTCTCTGACAAGTCCAATGAATTTTCTCCGGTCTCTCCCTTGAGACTGCAAAGTGAAAGATCATTTGTCAGGCTCAGCTCACCATCTCCTACGGCATTTAAAACTCCCGCCTCTCTGGCATGCGAGCGGTTCGCCGTCGGATTCTCTTTGAGGAGCGGGTCTTCCGTATGAATACTGTTGGCGTTTGTGGACTCATTCTCACCGATGAGGGATTCGGGAGGAGTCCCCATTCTTTGGTTTGGTGATGATATATCTGGCAGAGCAGCAAAGTGCTCCAAAGCAACATGCAAGCAGTCCATGATGTAACTCAACACTTCTGCTGACGACAAGTACTTTGTGATGGACTTCTTGGCAGGGGCACACGGATCTGTAAGGGAGGCCAGATAATTCATGCTAAAATATTTTCAAAGAGACAACAATAATAAAGAATGACAAAGGAGACAAGTAAAAGAATGGGACTGTTAATACATTATGACATGGCTTAAGAGACAACTGGGATTAGGCAGAAGGGGAAAAAAATCGAGGAGTGGTGAGGTATTAATTACACATTACCATTAAAGTTATCGAACCTGCTGTTTAGAGTTACCAGATAAGCAAATGCATTATGCCGGAACATGAATTCCACTTTCGAGACAAAACCTTTGGTGGTCCAATTCCTATGAGGCTTCGTAAACAGTACTGTCCATGCCAAACTTTTGTCTACAGCCTTGACAAGGAGGAACATTAACTGCACTATTAGGGTGAACTTTAGACTGACCATTACAATTTACAAGTCAGAACTGACAAAAAAAAGGCTAGTTTACCATTATACCAAAAACAGAGTTGCAGTACTTTCAAAATTGCAATATATATGACATGATGCTACACATCCAAGCAAAGCTCTGTTTTTGCTACTGACATTAAGAATCCAACTTTGCTCCATAAAATATGGCTGCATAAGCCAATTCACATAAGTACGTATTTGTTTCTGTCACATGCTCTACAGCAGCCCTTTCTTCAGAAACTGATCACAATTTTTTTTATGTAAAAGTACACAAATCAACTTACAAACTACCAACATCTTCGATACTTCACATCACATGAAGTAAGAAATGCTGGAATATTTTCACTGTATCTCAAACAGAAAACTAAGCTTGTCCAAGGAAGTGGCATTTCCAAAAGGAAGAGTTAAAAACTCACCATCGACGACAATCCGCCTATTGTGGATGTTCAAGTCCTTTCTCGTCGGAGGCACCCTTTTCCGAATGCAGATGACCTCTTCCTCGAGATCTCTCTCCACAAGGTAGCAGTGGAATATTGCAATCCAAAGTTCTCCTAAGCTTTGTTCATTTTGTATAGGGGGCATCTGTTCAGACTGAAAGTAATCAAACCATGGAGTGAGTAAAAATACAATCAGTTTGCTAATGGCAATATCTCAAATGAGTACTTGACTAACTCATTCAACTACACTCTTACCAGAAAAAAAAAGAAAACATTGTGCCAACTGCTCAAATAGGCACCGAACACTTTGGCAATCTGTGTCAAAAAGTGACCGATTTTTTTGTTCAGGTTACACAAATAAGGCTGGATTGGAAATGAGTTAGCCTGAGCCAAATTAGCCCTCCCCCCAAGAAAAAAAGAAAAAGAGATGCTGAAGAAAGTTCATGATAGAATAAGGATAGAATTTCCAAGAAATCAGCATTAAACACTTTTTGTGCACCCCCCTCCCTCTACTCCATGATAACATTGACAGCATTCACAATAATATTATTTCAGTAAACTAACTTCAACATACTGTAGGGACAAAATATACCAGATATGCACTGCTAATAATTCTTGTAGCAAAGATCATCACCCCATTTTGCTGTTTAACCTGTAGCAAATTGACGCATTACACTGGTCCTTCGGCATGCTCCTGGCCTCACAATTCTCAGACAACCTCCGACAAAACTGTCACGACGCTCTGCCGTACGTTGCGATTATAATCCTAAATTTTAGTTGAGAGGATAACATGAAACCCTGCGCCCCTCTCCAGCAGAGAGAGTGCCATTTCTGGCCACCTGGGGAATTTAGAAAGGCCAAATATTCTTTTGAACTCAATGCCAACCAGTGGCAGCGCTCCGCTTGGATAGTCGTCCCATATACAAAAGGTTGCAACAACTAGCTAAATTCATGCCATTTTGCCTCAAACTGTACGGCCTTAGTCCACCCACTGATCACGCAGATGGAGGCAAGATGGCGTCTAACATCGCAACCTTCTCTACACACAAACCCTAATTGTCATGCTGGCACCCACCCACCCCCTTGTATTTCTATTATACAGCGCCCTTAAAAGCCATTTTCTCCCCCTCTGACTGGAATTGCTAGCTTCGCAACTGTGGGAATAGGTTATCTGGTAGAGTACTGCACTTTGCTTCAGAAAAGTGGTTTAACTGCTATGCATATACAAACTTGTGGTGCAGATGCTGTTGATTTTTTTAGTAGAGATTCTCAAAGAATATATCACAGAACAACTCAAAGGGCTTTAAATGTGCCATGAAAAAATGTGAAAGCTAAATGTGAAAGCTTAAATTATATCTTGTCATCTGTTACAAATTTCTTTCAAACCTCCTCGAAATGGCCTAAAAAGAAACACAAACAAACAGTAGGGAGAAGGATGCATGTCCTTTTTCTCCAAACTGGACACTAACCTCCTGAAGGACTGGCAAGATTGCAGGAGTACACCTCTGTAGAAAGTATATAACCATCAGTGAATAAACATAAGGTGGAAGACTCCCGTCCTGAGGTCTGTCTATCTCCAGGATGTGGGCCCAGTGGCGAAAGGCCACCACAAGTTTGCTGACTCTGGCGTCCATCCTGCCGTACTGCCACAGCAAAAGGGACGTGGCTACCGCGGATTCACTGCCCGTGCCAAGCTCGCAGTAAAGATTGCTGAAAGACGACGTGAGGAGAGTCGTGTGATTGGACAAGATGGTTACAAGGGGTCTGAGGAGTTCTTAATCTCTGTTGGACATGATTAAACTTGACTAGTTTTTACATCTTTGTTCAACAAGACTGTCAGGTGACCAAAGTACAGTTGGAGTCATTAAATGTCACTTTACTTCTTGAAGATGTTACTAAATACAAGATGCAGCAAGTAGATTTGAGAGTGGGTTCATAAAAGATTTACCTACTAGATTACAGAGTGGGTGCATACAAGATTCCCCACTGGACTCAGAATGGCTTCATACAAGATTCAACTAGTAGACTACTGAGTGGGTACATAAAAAGATTCCCCAGTGGACTCAGAATGGATTGATACAGTGTGACAGCGACATAAAAATAAGGTTGGAAAAGAAATTATGAAGTTTAGCCAAATGTATGGGGGTAGGTTGTGGAAAACAGGGGCCTAAACTACTAAAGTGGAAGTAACTAAAGGAAATGGAAAAGATAAAACATTATTTCACTGATCTAGCCCAAACTATGAGCACATCGGTGATGACTCTGCTACGGTTACCTTTTGGCATCAGTAAAACAAATCACAGGAAATTTATCTTCAAATTTGCTTCCAACGTCTTTACAGAGCTCTACCAGTAAGAAACGAAAATAAAGTTATTAAGGTCAATGGCTGGGAAAGAAGAAGAAAGTACACACAAAAAAAGTTGTTGCCCTTTCATAGGATGTGATGCAAGTCTGTGCATTGACCTTTCAAGGAACTTGCCCTTTCCGAGTTTGGGGCTAATAGATTCCCAGAACTCAGTTGTGCTGAACTCAGTTATGTCACTAATTGCAAACTGCATATTGACAAAGTGAGGATCCATATGGTGAAAATTACATCAACATACTGTTTGCCTGTTTTAAAAGCTCTTGTAATTACTTTGTAACATTTCCTTCTTCGAAAGAATCAAAAAAACAAAAAATTTTCACAGAATTACCGTCCTCTCCTTTTGGTTTGGCAACATGACTTATTCATTGCTTGGCACAGAGCAACCCCGGTGAGAAAATGCATGCACAAAAATCATTTGCGGTCTGCTGAGCAAGTCTTAAATTACTTGCTTGATGACATATTAACCTGCCACTTGTGATCAAGCTAGATCTACTGTACAGCTCTATTGCATCGTACAAAATCAGTTACCTGGCTCTTAAGCACACTTCAGATATGTAAGCAGATGAATTTTATGGCATGCTGTGTGCTCAAGAGATGTTTGAAGAGACAACATTTTCAATGAAGATGTTTAACTACTAAATTCTGACAAAACAATGTGGAAGCATTTTTACATTTTATCTTTTACATGTGAAAGAGAAGCAAAATTGACTCAACATCAGTGGCAGTGACAATAGACGAAAGGACCAGATTATCTTTGCACAGGAATTTGTAATTTTACAAGGGAATCTTTAATCAACCTGACCTTTGTGGCAGATTACATCCCTTGATATGCCAAATACCTTCCTTTTTTAATATACTTCACATTCTGTGATGCATACTCACCATCTTTACTTATGACACCTAGTGCCGTGACTAACATTTCAGCTGGGCTTCTTTTGCTGTTTGATTTCAGGTTGAGATTTATTCCTGATGTCCTGAAGCCGAAACCACTAAGAGAGGACCCATAGAGCTGGACTTCACAATCTTAAAACAAAAATAGAAAATACTGTTTACCTGCCAAACAAAGTGAATGCCAAATAACACAAAAGAACAGCTCTTATAGTGACAATGTAATAGTATCATGGGATACAATGAGATGAGAATTTGCAACAATCACAGAAATAATAGCCGATGATCTTCACAAGGATCGACGATAATTACAGTAAGGATCGTCAGTGTCCACAGTAGTGTTGATTTATTAAGGATCAAAATATTATAATAAGGATCAACAATTTTCTGAGGCAGAATATCCAAAAGAATAATCAACCATAATCACTGTGAGAAATACCAATGATCAGAGAGGGAGAGAGGACCTTAAAATAACTAACACAATGATCAAACAGAGTCATAAAAGGAAATACCAACAATTGCAGCAGGATCAATAATCTTATGGATCACAGATGATCATAGGACCATCAATAATTGATCAATATCATGTATTCACATGACCAAAGGAAGGGCTACCAATGAAGATCAGGAAAACAAAATAACCAACCGCTAGTGAGAGATTTCACAAATTCTGTACAGTCATACCTGGCATACTCTTCTGAATCACCGAATGAATCCGCGCAGCAACCTCCTGTCTTTCCTTCATCATCTCCGGAGTAAGTCCGACCCTCCTGACGATGTTCTCTATGGTGGCGGTGAGTGCCTCAGCCTGGCGAGCAGTGAGCTTTGGTACGCTCTTGAAATTGTCAGCAAGACTTTTGTTCTGTGGTAGGATGTAAGGTAGCCAGGAGAAAACTAACTACATTGAAGTTGGATTAGTGAGATGGTCACATAACAAATGAGCAGTAACGACAGAGAGTCTCGTTTTGGCCTGTGGTACCACCATTTACTGCATTCATCATGACAATGTTTTTCATCACAACGGGGCACATGACGACATAAGTTCTACAATTCCTCCAGCAGATTACAGAGCTATTTTCCAGAAAATTCATCAACATCATCAGCTGATTGGCATCTACTCATTAGGAAAATATTTTTACATCATCAGGTCACAAGTCACCATCTGGCATGTTAATCCCAAATTAGCATTAGTTTTCACATCATACACAAATTACTTTTACTTTAAAAGCAGTTGAAAAAACACTGAACTTTTTTATGCATTACTTGTCATGTTGGAAAATTTAATTGCCTTCTATATGTACTTTGCACTGTCCTTTGTTCCTACTTGAATAGCCATTTTAAATTTTGTATGGACTTGTACATCTTTAAAACAGGGCTAGGCAATGGTGAAGAAGTTTACATATTTTCCCCTGTGAGGCCTGTCCAAGTCAGATGAATGCATGCTGAAGAGATAACCAACTGAAAACAACTTGACAGCCTAATACCGATCAACACATATTCCATTATTTTCTGGAAACACGGTTCAAATTTGAATTTATCTTTGAAAGTGCAATTTTAATGGATAAACTGTAATATCAAATGCAACACTTTGGTCAAAACCAATGTAGCCAATAACTACTTGATGCCCACTGTGAATAAATTAAAAAAGAACTGTACTGTGACTATTATGACACAAGTGCAACTTCTACCCACAAATGGCAGAGTGAGAACAGGTTGTTTAGACTGGAACATGTCACACACTGATACTTGGGCAGTTTTTTTTAATAAAAGGGTTACTGGGAATCTATGCACAGAAAATTAGAGTGTAGGTTTTTGCACTAAGACAGAAAGTGAGGAGTAAAGGTGTACACATACTCTCTCATGTGCACTGACATTAAAATGCTACTGTATGTAACCTTAAATGCTTTGGTGTGGTTGAGGCAATGACATTCACTTTGCGATATGAACTGTTTCTTAGAAATACTGTAACTGGATTCAATTGTGCCAGCTGTTGACTCGGTAAAATACTGATCTCCTTCTTCCCACAAATTTGGAATACAACCACTTAGATAAGATAAAATACTTTAATACAAAAGACAAAGAAATACAGCTCAATCATCGGGAGAGGAAGATTGTCCTATACTGTGCACTGAACTAAAGACAAAACACGGTGTGCTCTGAGAATATATACGTAATATTACAAGTGAACTCAACTGAGCAGAATGGCAATTCAAAACTAAGACAACACAAGCTACATTTACATATTTTAATTACTCACCTTCATCAACCGTTTATGTCTAATTTGGCTGGCGTGGTCCTCACAATCATCAAGGTCATCCATGTGATAGTTGCACAGCCGGCAAAAGTATTTGGCTTTTGGATACTTAGGTTTCCTCTGTCAAATGAAGGAAACAAAAGGAGGATTAAACCCAACCCAGGATTTCCACCAAAACTGTGACTTTGCATGTGACACATTTACCAAACTTTACAAAGAGTGGCCCACCAGAGTTGTGCAACCTATTTTCAACTGTTGGCTGAAAGTTGAAATTTGTTCCATGAAGGCGAAGTATATACTCAGTACCGTAAATTTGACATACCTCTTATACACATGAACTTAACTCTACAAAGAATTAGTTCAAACTTAATTTACCAATGAAACTTTAGAGCTGAACCTCACACCTTAACCAACAGACACAATTAAGTGAAAAAGATGTCCTTAGAATTACTCCAAGGAACTAAATCCAAGGAGGAAGGTAAAGAAGGAGAATCCCCACTCAAATCTATAACACAGGGTAGGAAAAAGCCAACCACCCAACGACTGAATGGTAATTAAGAAAAGGGGGCACTAGTCCAGATCAGATAACATACTGGGGAGGAATTAGGGCAGTGTCAAAGCTGATCAATCAACTTCAACATAGTAATAACAGGTGCAATGTGCAGGTGCAATATACATGTGAAAAGCGAAGATCGCATTGCCAAATGGTGACAAATTCTACTGGCTAACCTTCTGTAGCTTATGTATACCCATCTTCTTCAGCATTTTCTCTTCCATCATGAGGTCCGATTCTGCTTCCTGAGACATTGCTGGTTTGTCCTCCTCTACACTGGTCTTATTCGCTTTACCTGAATCGAGATGTTCTTGTTCAGGTGATTCCTTCTCTCTGTGTTCAGATGGCACTTTTACTTTTTGTGTCTTTTCCCCATCTGAGTTTGGTGGCGCCATCACCACTTTGGTGGTAATTGTTCTTTCTTTGAGCCTGGTGCCCCTGCCGTTATCTTTAGTTCTGTTAGGACTGTCGACAGATCTCACGCCTTCTTTGCTATTGGCAATGCCTTTTGATTGTTCGTGTCTATGGGGGTGGTTTGGCGTTACCATTCGTTCTTTGGTTTTGTGCCTACCATTGTGCCACTGGTTTCCAGCTTGCTTATCATCTACTAATTCTCCCTGGCCTGGAATCCCATTCTGCAGTTTCGTCACCTTGCGCCGTTCGTTTTGTTTCTGGGGAGTTCTGTTCTTATTGTTGTTGCTCAGTCTTCCACCATTTTGCTGACCATTTCTACCTCTGCCACCACCAATAGGACCACCAGTCAGACCTGTAGGTTTCCCAGTTGTACTAGAGGGTCTTTTAGATTTCTTGTCCTGTGATTTGGTCCTGGTCTTTTCATTGGTTATCTCCAACAGTCCAATGTCTGGAACACCTGGGGACTGCCTTGGAATGACCTTTGGCTTGTCTGAAGCTGACTGGGTTTTATCCATGTGTATTGTACACAACAGTCATGGGAGCAATGAAAGCATTACCCTGTGAATTTAGAAACAAAAGAATAATCAGCAACTAGGGAATGATCACAAATATAAGAATATCTAATTTAGTGCACAAAAACGCAGAAAATTTATCAAAACTACTCATCCTTAGAAGGTTACTACTGTAAGGCCATACAGGTACTCTGTCCCAAAGAGAAAAGTATCATGTGCATAAACTGTTGGCTTTTTCACTTAGTGTTGAATATACTTAAACTTTGTCTCGGAACGATACAGGGAAACTTTACCCTTACTAGCTTGACAGCATTTAAATTTGTTGAAAATTATTAACCTTCCTCTTTTTCTACTAGTCTCTCCATCCCCCTTTTTTCTTTCTTGTTGTTGCTCCAAAGAACACATCTATTGTCATTGAGATGAAAGGCAACAAACAAACGTGGGGATTGCCTAATATTTCCCATACAGCAACAAGCTACAAAGTTAGCCTAGGCCTTGGCATAAATGCTGATTAGGGCCTTTGAGGAAATAAAACAAATTATTGTCATGAACCAGATTTTTATTAATCAGTGACTGTTTTTAGGGTAACACGTAAGTAAGGGTCAGAGATAAGTTTCACGCTAATAACGAGGTCTAATCGCCCGTCATTTGCCAGTTGTGGCAATAGTGTCAACCAATCTGTATTGGTCAACAATACTTACATTGCACATTAATCTTCCACTGGAAGAACAAGCCAATGTTGCATAAAATAACACACTTTTACCCACTGTTATGCCATAACCTTTGAATAGCCACTTGGAATAATTTCTTGATAAATAGTAAGATTTAGTGATATACTGCAAGGAAAAAACAAAACATAGGCCGTAGCCTAGCTTTTTTTGCTAAGTGAAAATTAATCATGCTGCTTTTCATTCCAGGTTGTGAAAATGGTAATCAAGACTTGTGAGGTGTTTTATTGGGCTCGTCAATTGTGATAATGCATCGTGAAGTGGGATCTCAAAAACTATGTGGACTTCACGACTCAACTTAAAATGATGAATGGAAGGTCTAGACAAAAGAATTTCTTTGAGAAGCAGCAGTGAGCAGCTCAAACCAGTAATTAGTTTAATGTGAAAAAACTGAAACATTGAAACAAAATTGAACATGACAAGTGTTTTGTACTTCCACCAATGTTTCAAAAACTTTAGGCAGCTATACAGGTAAAGCTGTTTTGGGAGACTTTTTACTGTTGTCAGTAACACAAGTGACCAGTTTACCATACTCATACATGCTGCCTGTACAGCAGTTAAGTGCTGACTGTAGGTCTGGTATTTTTACACTTAAAATTTGACACATAGACCGAAGTTCAGGATTCTGCTGCCTATAAAAAGTTGAAAAGCTGATATTTGCAAGTGAGATTGAAAGCTAATGGGGAGGAGGACATTTTATGTGATGACTGGATTCTTATTCACAGTATGAGATGAGTATGTTTGGAACGCTTTCATGATATTGACCATTTTTGAATATCACATTCACAAGTCCAATGGAAAGCAACAATAGCCACACCAGTCACCAACTTACTGTGTGGAACAAATGGTTGCAGATGCACACAAGTAAATGGGAAATTCCAATAGGCCAATATAACCATCAGTCACCATTCACACATTGCACCAGTAACCATGAAGGCTACTTGCAGCATAACACAACGAGCAGCCTAACATAAATGCTAACTAGGGTCTTCGTGCAAATAAAACAAATTATTAATTGGCATGAACAAGATTTTAATTAATCAGTGACTGTTATTAAGGTTATACTTAAGTAAGGGTTAGAGCTTGGGTTCATGCGAATAACGAAGGCTACTCACCCATAATTCGCCTGTTGTAGGAATATTTCAACTTAATTGTTTAGGTCAACAATACTTACTTCGCACATTAATCGTCCATTGTAAAAGTCAGCCCAAGTTGCATAAAATGACACACTGTTACAAAATGTTATGCCATAATCTTTTGCTCTGCCACTTGGAATATTTTGATGATAACATTCAGTGTTACACAGTTAGGACCTAAGTAATGACAAACATAGGTCCTAGCTTGTAGCTTTGTTGAAAACTGCAAAATTAATACTCAGCAACATCAACTTACTATGTGAAACAAACGGGTGTAGATGCACACATGTGAGTGAATGGGAAATCCCAACAGGCCAATATTACCGTCAGTCACTCATTCACACTTTGCACCCAGTTAACCACGAACGTAAGTTCAGTCTAACCTATCCCATTCCCAGTTGCAATCAATCGGACTGTGCATCATTGCATGCTACAAAACGTGAAACAGTGTATCTGTAACACTGTAAGAAGTAAAGTAACATAAGTATACACTGCGCTTGACTTTTTGATGTGCATACTAATTGATACTCTCTTCCAGTCATGAACTCGAAGAATTATTCACACCCTGGTATAATTAAGGCTACAGATTCATTCGTTTGACTGATGCAGTGGCTGCGACATTACCTTGGTAGTTTTTCGAAGAAGTTGGTGTATGATGTGACCACATACCTTGCTCAGATCTATCCACAGTTCAGCCAACGACAGCCGCAGATCTAGTGAATGCCATCGCTAAACTCAAACCGCACGCTATGCTAATGCAGTGCTTCGCTGAAACTTGATCAAGTCGTTTCTTGTTTATCTTACCTTCGTTCTGGAATAACCTGCAACACTTTTGAGACTAAATATGCTGTCTAGCACAATGTTTCGCTACATAGCAAGTGTAAACTTGAGGAGAAAGAAAATCAGCAAAAACAACATCCCTGGAATAAGTCAGAGCTTGTGACAACGAAATGTGACTGCTTAAAATTTGGATAGAAGAGACAATAATTTTATCGTTTTTTTTACTTGTATTTATTTATTTGATAATAAGCAGTATTTTGAGAGATCTTAATCTTATTCTGACGTGATCGACTCAAGGTTTTATCAT